>CM062825.1:9442763-9540687 GCA_031772345.1 Himalopsyche anomala | reverse complement strand
AAATAAAAAGGCGCAAAACTTTTACTTTTAGTTCTTAGAATTTCCGAATCAAAAATCTTAGTGCGCCGCACTTTTTGCACATGCCACGAGCCGGCAATAAGACAAAAAAAAAACGACACAATAATAACCAAACTGGATAAGTGGTCAACATTGTTGGTTTCGGTTACAGATGTCACGGGTTCAAATCCCAGTACATAGTTATATAAATTGATTTATGGGTTTCTGTTAAAAAGCATGGATGTATGTGATATCTTGAATTCCCCCTCCCAATCATCCTATCTTAAATCGGGACAGCACAAGAGATTTGCTAACCACTAGTCTTGTCCTAGCCCTATTTTTATATCTCCACTCTCTTTGGAAAAAAGAGAGGTCGAGCAACTGAGTAACTAGTGGATACAGTAGTCACAGGACCTGAACTGAGTAACTAGTAGTCACTGGACCTTCATTTTTACCAAACATAATGAAGACGTTTAGATACTTATTGGGCATTTACAGCTTACATTCTTTTGATAGAACGTGTATTAATTTGTATACAGTAGAACCTCGATTATCCGGACTAATTGGGGATGAAGGTAGTTCGGATAAGGAAAAATCCGGATAATCGAAAAAATCATAATTTACACGAAAAGACATGTACAATCAGTGTAAATAATTTTTATTTGTTTACATTAACATAAAGCTTTAGTATTAAATTATTTTTATCAAAATTCATTTATTAGTTTTTGCTTAAATAAGAAGTTGCCAAATTGCGAAAATTTTTAAGACATATTAGTTATCCTGAGATACACTCTTCTTGGCTTTCAAACCACTTCATGGCGACATCTAAGCACTGAAAATCCTTAGAATGAGCAGGACCAATATCTCCTTCTTTGCATATCTCTTCTTTGTCTTCTTGATCTTGCTGACACAAATATTTCCTTAATTATTTTCACATCATTCAAAATTTGAAATCCAAGATGGTTCGCATTAAAATTTAACCACTTGGTAACATATTCTTCGACACATTCATTACAAATTGAAATTTGTGCTATTGCTTCTATAACGTCTTATAACAATTTCTAGTGTGTTACTCGAACTTTCTAAGTCTTTTCAAGAATTTGTTCCATGATTTTTTCACTGTTGACAAATGTAAGAAATTCCAACTTTCAGAAATGTTAACGTTAACTTTTCATCGATCTGGCTTAAATATTCTATTGATAGGCGAGATGATGCATTATCTAGTAATAATAATGTTTTTCCTCTTTAATCTATACAGTTTTGATATTTTTTACTTTTGGAATGATCTGTTTTTCAGAACATCTTTTAAAAATTTCACCATTCATCCTGGTTTTTTTCTGATGGTAATATTCAACCGGAAGATTTCTTCGATTTCAAACAATGCAAAACAACAAACAAAATGGTGTGCACTCCATCACATATGAAAACAACGGTGGAATCAATTCGCCACGAGAAAATTAGCAAATTCGTAAAAATTTTGTTCCGGAAAACGATCCGGATAATCGAGGTTCTACTGTACATTGTAATAATCGAAAAAGGCTGTTTTGAAAAAACATTGGGTTACATCCTTTTGGGTTTCCACAGACGATACATCCACCACATTGATGCTGCCCGTAAAAATACTAAAATAAACTAAGTATGTTTCTTTCCCTCATGATTTCATAAACTTCATTTGCATCACGATTTAGTACGTGGTGCTTTTTTTCAAGTAATTGAGAAATGTGTAAATTTTCCGGTAGTTTAACTCTAGACAACGCTACATACAGTTGACCTGCGGTCATATTATTGGTGAGATAAATGACTGCTTCATTTACAACCCTACCATGGAAAAAGAAGATGTCCAGTGCAAAAGAAACCACAATTGGATATCCTGAACGGCACTCCACCTTAGGGTTCTGTTTACGCGCCCACGTTTCCGACGGGTCACCGCTTTTGAAATATAATTGAATGGGAACCATAGAATATGTTTTACCATCAATATTATCCAAACTGACTGACAGGCGGTTCGGATGGATTTCCCTTATTGTTCCTAATGTACCATTGCTGAAATTGCGGGAAAAATCTTGTTTATACATAAAGCGTGTGTTAACAGTTACGTTTAAGACATCCGGGATAATTTGACGAGCAGAACTCTCCCTCACGCCTCCCATTGTCGTTTTTGTAACTATTTTAGATTTGGCTTTTATCACCAATGACTCTTCATTTTTAAAACACAATTCCGTCACGGTTTCATTAATTTCATTATTTTGCTTCCTGTTGAATGTGATAAAATTTTGAATTTTCTTGAAATTATCAACATTCAGAGTAAACTCTGTAGATAGTTTTTTGTTAAAATAACTGTCAATGATTGTTTCATCACCAATTCTCAGGGCATTCAATGCGTTTTTAAAATCATCACATTGCTGGGTCATAATGGTTTCCATTTCTATTAATTCAAACTCCCTCCACAAAGATGCATGATAAACATGAATATTCTCACCATTGTGACTGGGTCGAGGTAACAATTGATAAAAGTCTCCAAATGTTATCATATGTATTCCGCCGAAAGGTTTTTCAGACTTTTTGTGCCGACGAAGGATTTCGTCGATAACCTCAAATTGTTTCCTGGGTAACATTTGTATTGCGTCTACGAATAAAACTTCAAGGTCAGTCACTTCTTGATATCGCTTTTGGGGATTAAAATCGGCATTCTTGTTAAAATGAAATAGTGCTCCGACAGCTTTGCCGCCAATATTTGTCGCTGAATATCCACACGGGGCGACGGCACAGCACTTGTATTTGTAATTATTATTAGATTTCATTAGATGTCGCAATAAGAAGGATTTTCCTGTGCCAGATGGTCCGGATATAAACAAGTTCAGTGGGTTCTTTTTATCCCGCAAACTTTTATCGATATAATTGAATATTTTCGTTTGTTCGTTATTCAGTTTGGAATTCATATTCTATTTATTATTATGCAAACAAAATAAATCACTTGTTAAAACTTATTATGATATATTTACAAAATAAACGATTCACGCACTCAAGGCTACCAATGTATGACAATGAATACTGCAAGTCGTGGAAGTCGTGCGAGATGTACACTGCATACGACTATACGAATGACTTGGAACGAAATTATATCTCTGCGAAATTACCACGAAGATAACTATGCGCGATGTTCTAAGCTTCGATACTCTCCTCCTGTAGTATCTAATATACCGATACTTGTAATTTTTATAATTTTAGACTTTTGCTTAATGTGTTTGTGTTTGTCAGAGAGCAGCCGAAAGTGAACCATAACACTGCGAAGTCAATAACTATTTTCTGTAACTTTTGACAAAATTTCTTTTTTTTTTGCTATACCTTTTACATTCTACGTTCAACGTTTCTAAAACACGTCAGGGTGTTCCTGCAAAATGAGCGCGTAACCTCATTCTACTTCATAGTTAATTAACTAGTGTTTTCAATGATTGCAAATGTTTTACAGGTTGTCATATAACTTCGCAAAATTTTCAACTATTTTTTATCCATTTTTAGATATAACAAATAACATAAAAAATAAAGTCAACTTAACAAGGATTGGTTAACCATATACAAATATCATTTAAAAAATCGCACTTTTTCCCAATGAAGGTAAAGACCGGATTTTCTCATCTCGAACAAATCGTTTAATAATGTTTACAATAACCAAAACCAATTCTGATATTGGTAAAAAATGACTTTTACTAGCGGCAAGATATTTATATTTATTTATTAACTCTTCCTAATCAAGTTGCTATAAAAAATGTAACTGAAGTGTATCATTGCAGAGATTTTATCTTCGGTGTGATACAAAAGATAAAAAAGTTTATCCAATAAAAAAAGTATCAAGACATTTCAAAAATATTTCAAAGTGGGTCAAAAAAATTTGAGACAAAAGAGTTTTGATAAATTTAGCTTCACAAGAAAAAATACACGATCTAGAAAAATCAAAAAAGGATTTTGATTAATAATCATTTTCCAACGTAAGGAAATACGAATAGCTCATTGGCGGATCCAAGGGGGAGGCCATGGGGGCCATGCCCCCCCCCTGAGGAGAATTTATTTTCTATTTTATTAAAACTTTATTGTGAAATAGGCTCCTTAATCGTTTAGTTTACTATGTTTTGTAGAATACATACTTAATTATGTATTGACTATTTTTATATAGATATATTAGCTTGAAATCATTTATTTTTAATGTATTATGTATGTATCATGTTTATTTTCAAATTTATTGGCCCCCTCCTGGGACAATTTCTGGATCCGCCAATGGAATAGCTGCCTTTATTTTTCATATTTACATGCACTATCTATTTTTTCCACGTATAGACAGAGCATTTGTAATTACCGTATAACAAATATGTTTCGTAAATGATTGCCAATTTTTTAACGATGAAATACATAATAATACAGATTTTATGCAATAATAGTGGCTGTAGAGTTATCTGTCTCATGTAAAATTTGTGTCGTGTGGAATATGAGATATCGTTTTATCTTATCAACTTTATAAATGCAAAAGGACATAAACCACATATAATTTTTTTTATAGGATGCACCAAAAACGTTTTTTGGCAATTTTAGGCCTAAATCAAAATATAAAATATACACATCCTTAAAGTGCACGAAAACTTATAAACTGGCCTTGACTCAATTAAAAATAATGTAATAAACTGTTCAGGAAAAACATTTTACCTGGTCTTATTTTTTCAAATATAAAAGGTAAATAATTTAGATACAAATTCGGAATTTCAATCTTACATCATCTAGATATAACGTGTATTAAGTTGTAAACATTTTAGTTATCAAAAAATCTGTTTTGGAAAAACTGTAGATTACGTCTGTTTGCCTTGGATAGTCGATATGTATTTATATAATTTTTGTATACTATACATTTTTTACTAGTATTGGTTTCACATCGATTTAAATCAATTCCCATCCCTATTATCTCACTGGACTCTAGCTGACGTTTACGGGGGATACCTTATATATAAAAACGAAATGCTAGTGCTGCCAAGCTATGAATATTTCCCCGGCCCACTAATTATTTGGTCAATTTTTTATTCGATAAACTGTCAGTAAATATTTAAGAAATTGTTAATTATTAATAAATAAATCGATCAGCTAAAAATAATACTAAATCAGTAAAAAACATAAATAATCAGTAAAAAAAATCATGTTGATCAGGATTTAATAGGAAAATGGTTATTATTTATTTGTAAAAAGATCAGTAGATATTTATCAGTGGCGGTTCCTGACCTAAAATCTTAGGTGGGCTAGAGAAAAGCATATTTCCACTTCACCTTATACATTAATCTACAAGCAAATTAACAAATACTACGACACTACTGCAATACATAATTTTTTATATAATAAAATCAATGCTAATGTAACTAAGAAATAATAGAATAATAACACGGAATCCTTAAATTCGTCTCTTTCAAAGTGAAATAACAAGTACCTACTAAAAGCAGTATAGAACTGTCACTTGCTGTCACTTTCATACAATACAACGATATTGGTTTTGTGTTTCAACGCATAAGTATGCGTAATGGGCAGATTCTGTTTAGCCCCCAACGATCAACAGAAGCTTGACAGATTGAAACACAATCGTTTGTGATTGATGACGTTTCCGTACATACAAATACAAAAAAATCTAATCGTGCTTGATTGCGCCCCAGTGTAAAGAAATATTGTCTGTGGTTACGGGCTAAACATCGCTAGCCCTTGAGTGGTGTTGCCAGAGTGACGTGACGTTCCTGTTCCCTGTGAAGTATTTATAGGGTTATTGTTTTTTTATGCCGGCTCAGTTTAAAATTGTAATACAAAACACAATCGAGAATATGATTGTAGGTAGACGTATAGTTGAATTTATATAAGTTTGCCGTTTTACTACATTGATACGCTTTGTGTATAATACACAGAACGTGTAAGTGTATTAGTATGTATTTCTTCTGTGATTGGTCAAAAGACGCAAGGGTCGCTTTTTTGCTCTCGAAAACAAGGGTGACCATAATATAATGTCAGAAGTAACGAAATAGGACGAAGTAAAGCACTGTGCGGTTAGACTAAAGAAGTGGTTATAAATGTGTATAACTACATACAAAAATACACGAGAATGTTGACTAGGTAAATATTTATTGATTAATTCATTTATTAATGTTTTTAGATAGTACTTACTTATTGTGATCGAAATTTCTGTATACAGTGCATTTTTTTACATTACATAATAAATATATAGAATTCACATTCATTGTCGACGAAGTCGAAGTCACATACTGGAAAGGGAAATAAAGACTTAGTCTGTACCCACTCTAGCAAGCACTTTAGACAGGAAACTAGGTAACCGCTTCCCGGACCTCACATATAGTTTTAATAGAGAGTAGAGGTAGGAAAAAAAAGATATTCTAATAGTTGTGAGCATAACCGGCTCCCATCTTATAAAGGAGAGTTTTAGTTTTTGAATATTGGACATTCGTCAATTATGCTATGCTACAATCCTAAATATTTTAATAAAAAAATGTGTGCAATTAATCGACATAATACATAAAAAAAACTATTATTTATGTATTTTAGTTTAACTTAACATCAAATGATATTCTCTTGTATAAATATATATAGTTATAAATAAATGGATAATTTAATTATTAAAAAATATATATTACATCATGGTCACCCTAAAGGCGGCCGGCAAGCTTATATTGTACGAAGTCTAACATTGTCTTATATTGACAGAGGAAAATTAAAACAAATATATTGTATAAATTTGGGAAAGGTTAGTTATGTATTTATTTTGTCCAGCGGCCAAATTGCTGTTCATTTTTATTCAGTCATCTTAAGTTTTTTTTCTACACATTTTGGGTGCAAAATGCAGGTCGGGCTTAGCCCACCTAGCCCAGTACCTAGAACCGCCACTGAATTGATTATAATCGCGGCTTTTCTGAGACAAAAATCCTAAAGGCCTGGCAATCAAGAGGTTTAAATATACGTAGATAGAATCGCTGACTGTAAGCAAATCGTTCCTCAATGTTCCTCGCTTTTATTGAATAGTGCAGAAAATTTCCATTAGCAGATATGAGCTTCGGGCCTCATGACGAAAGCATTGAGCGTTAGCACTACGCTTCCGTGATCAGTACGAAATTGTTGGAAACTGTATAGCACAACTGCGATCAGGAAACTGTAAATAATACTGAAGAAACGATGTCATATTTTCACCGCTACGCATGCGCGGATATACTCGGGACGTTTCAGCGACTTTTCAAAAAACATCGTGCGGGCTGTCAGCGTAGGGGAAAGCCTAGAGACAGTCTCTCCGCATACTTCGTCGGGGTTGAATGTGTTAATATATACGGCGCAAAACGCCCACAATATCTCATTTTCGTCGCGAAACAAAAAAGTGCCAAGTGAATTCGTTCGAAATTCAAAAACTACTTTAATCGAATTATTAAAAACGAATATTTAAAATTGTTCTAACACAAGCAATATGACATTATGATTTCTTTCTTAGATTTAATACTAAATATAAAACGCACTTAATTTTTGTAAATAAACATTTTTTATTCAGTGTTTTGTTTTATTTCATTATTTGTTATACTAGTGACTTAATATTTTTTTATTTACATTCATGTACTATCGACAAAAAATGTGAAAAATAAAAAATGATAATTTTATCTATGTGATAAAAGTAAACAACTGTCTTGTGAATTATTAATTATTGAAAAGTAATTAAAAAATACTGTGCTTCTAAAACATTTATGTTTGGGATTATGTCATCTATACAGAAGTGATAAAATATTGTGTTATTTATAAATTGTAGAAACATATTTTTTACAATGCGGCCAAGAATATCGGGTTGGATTATAACAGTACTGACAATTTTAATTGTCGAGCTAGGTATGTATTATATTCATTTTGTGTTGGCCTATAGACACATACATATCTTTGTCATACAAGAGGAAATGACCAAGTGTAAAATAGTATAATGTTCAATATTTGTCATCTATCTAAAAATCTCTCATATTGCATTCAATTATCTGATTTAGTTTTTTGACATTTGTGGTAAAGGATATTTATTGATTAGTCATACAAAAAGAAGTAACCCTCATTTTTTTAAAAATAGTTTTATTTAATCACAATTTATACAACTTAATACAAGTTCTACCAAAAGGAAGTCCACTGCAAATGCCAAATTTGTATATAAACTTAGCTTTAAAGTTTTAAAAAAGAAAGGCATGTTAAAATTGCGACCAGGAAAAAAATCTACACATAAGTGTTTTCTTAAAATTTTTATTCAATAAATATTAGAATGAGAATAAAGCACTAATTTATGTTTAAAGTGTTTATTTAATATTTTGGCTTTTGGCTCAAAATCATAAAAAAAAGTTTTTGTATCTCTTGTAAAAAATATTCTGTGTGGGTTACGTTCTTTTGCCTGACTACAGTCGTTGTGATGAATATTTTTTCAAACAAACTATTATTCTCGAAAGTTATCAAATTGATATAAGTAAAACTACATTTTCAAAAAAAATGCACATAGTCACTTTCTCCTGTACGACAAAAAACATACCATTTTAATTTAATAGTATAATAATACACATCAATATATAATGCAATACATGCGAGTGACCCTTTTCTGTTTCTGTTTTAAATATAAAAAAAAACAATTAAAAATGCAAAATAAATTCCTCGATGTAATTTTTATATTCGCTCACAAAGTTTCTTCTACAGTTATGTTTTTGATATAATACGCCTTATATTAATCTTAGTTCCTATACTTGGCAGTGGCGGTTCTAGGTACTGGGCTAGGTGGGCTAAGCCCGACCTGCATTTTTCACCCAAAACATTAGATGGCTGAATAAAAATGAACAGCAATTCGGCCGCTGAACAAAATAAATACATTTATAAGCGTAACTTACCTTTCCCAAATGAATATAATATCTTTGTTTTAATTTTCCTCTGTCAATATAAGACAATGTTACGTCTACCTACAATCATATTCTCGATTGTGTTTTGTATTACAATTTTAAACTGAGCCGGCATAAAAAAAAACAATAACCCTATAAATACTTCACAGGGAACAGGAACGTTACGTCACTGGCAACACCACTCAGGGGCTAAATCGTTCAAGCCCGTAACCACAGACAATATCATGCAATATTTCTTTACACTGGGGCGCAATCAAGCACGATTAGATTTTTTTTGTATTTGTATGTACGGAAACGTCATCAAACACGAAGGATAGTGTTTCAATCTGTCAAGCTTCTGTTGATCGTTGGGGGCTGATCTGATTCAGCCCATTACGCATACTTATGCACTGAAACACAAAACCAATATCGTTGTATTGTATGAAAGTGACAGGTATTGACTTTCAGTGACAGTTCTATACTGCTTTTAGTAGGTACTTGTTATTTCACTTTGAAAGAGACGAATTTAAGGATTCCGTGTTATTATTCTATTATTTCTTAGTTACATTAGCATTGATTTTATTATATAAAAATTTATGCATTGCAGTAGTGTCGTAATATTTGTTAATTTGCTTGTAGATTAATGTATAAAGTGAAGTGGAAATATGCTTTTCTCTAGCCCACCCAAGATTTCAGGTCAGGAACCGCCACTGATACTTGGTGAGTTGTCGACCACTGCATAATGTATCAATTGCTTCGCTTCTCGTATCCCCCCGGAACGTTTTTTCTCAAATGTATTATAGATAGTGTCGGCACGTAATTCGCAGAAGCAAAGCCGATGATTTGTTTTATGTGATCGTTATAATGCCGATACTAGGCTATTTTTCCCACGAGATTATAAGACAATTTATTTGTATAAATTCTATAGAAAAATACGATCATAAGAAAACACCCTGATCTATCGTTCTCGCATTCATCGTTTTTCCGCATTTTTCCATTTTAAAAATGATCAACCGATGTTTCACTGTAATATTACACGTCTACCAAAACAACGGTTATTTCGGTATTGAAAACTAACTAACACCGATTTTTGAGTGTATATAAACCATTACGTATTTTAATACAATTATTATTTAGTGATTGAATTGGAATATTTTAGGTTCCAGAATTGATGAGCCTTTCAATGATGTATTATTATTTTAAGCCACCGAAAGTTATTAATACGTTAGTTATCAGTAAATAATTATGATGAATTTTTAAAATATGGTATTTTATATGTAATATCGAAATTCCAATTTTGTTTTACTCGATTTCGATCGAAAATTGGTCATTTTTTAAACCTTTTTTTTGCCATACCCGGTATTGATATTTGCAATAGCAGTATTCAATATAAAATACTAAAATACCGGTAAATATTCGTTCGGTATTGTAATACCCAGCCTCTGGTATTTAATTGGTCAAATCCATTATAATTTTTCTTCAACGAAACGTATTACGTATAACTTTGTTATGCCTTCTACGAAACAAATTAAACAAACACACATATCCAATGTTATTCCACGAAAAACACAAGTCCAATATTTATTATTTAATATTAGTTTTACTGTAACAATTCTTGATGCTTATTTTATTTTAAAATCCATTTACTTTCCCAATGTAAAGCATATTGGCTACTAATGGATCTCAACAGACGTTTTGTCTACGGAGAATAGCTTGTTACTCAGTAGTTGCTTAACCTCTCTTTTTTTTAGATGAATGTAGGGATAGAAAGAATATTATGATAAGACTAGCGGTTTGCTAACCACTCTTACTACGTCAAGCTATTTTAAAATTGGAAGGGTGGGTACGAAATTTTAGGTATCCATGCCTTCGAATAGAAATCAATAAATCAATCAAGAAAATGCGGTTCTTACAGGGAATTGCACCCATGCTATTATTTTTTTGTTCTAGCACGATTACCAGAAACAGATTTCACAATAACAAGAAATTAAACAATTAAATACAGTGTTAACAAAAAAAACCGTAACTAGATTCTAACACATTATACTTACGTGTCAAAACATTTCCAATGAAAGCCATTTACGTCCAATCCTACATAAACGTGCGCGTATATTATTTTTCTCTTAAATAAAACACATGTATTAATACTATTTTAACGATATTTTTAATGGATTTTGATTTTTACACGATTTTATATCCTTATATTTTATGTCCATAAAAATAATACGATTTTTTTTAATTTAAAAAACAACATCTTTATTTTTTCTATATATTCAAATATTTTTTTACACAGTGTTAAGTGGAACTTGTAAAAAATAGCTGAGTGTATATGGTAGGTAATTTGTTACCAATAATTGAATAACAGACCCCAGATAATTCGCTAAGACGTTTTATACATGGCATTTTTGTAAATGCTGTTAGTATTTATTCTATGCTCACGAAACAATCGTTATTGTATTGTCCATGTTTGTTAATAAACTATTTCTATTAAAGAGAGAGCACGAATTCTGTGCGTTAAAAAGTTAATTCATCTTCTCCAGTCTGAGAAGTTTTAATCACAAATCATTCCATCTTGTTTTCCGGGACAAGAAGAATTGCAATAAATACTACGAATAGTAAACAAAGAAACATAAATCTTGTACGGTTGGTTGCGAAAATCCAATAACTGTGGCATTTAGCCAAAATAAGTCCCGAGAAATCATTATTTTAAAAAACATCGATACACGTATAAAATTTATCTAGCGAATATGACGCAGCGGTTAGCGTTGCTGGCTTCCGTGCCGTATTCCAGAAATTAACAGCACTTTTCGATTGATTTCTGTTCAAAGGCATGGGTGTTTGTGATGTCTAAAAATCTCCCTCCCCAACTCTTCCTATCCTTTAATAACCGGGCGTAGTGAGAGCGATTAGTTAACTACTAGCTCTGTCCTGGCATTATCCTTCTATCCCTAGTACTCTCTTTGGAAAAGAGAGGTTGAGTGTTTGACTAACAAATAGTTCTCGTAGAAAAATCTGTAAAGATACCTCCATTAGAAGGCTAAATGCTTCACATTGAGAGTGGACATAAATAATAATAATTAAAAAAAAACTATTTAGATTTAGAAAACTTCGTACTTTGTGTATAATTTATATATTTTGTAGCTGGTACTTTCAATTGTGTTTTTTTTGCTACCCATATTATACCTTATAAAATACCGTACACTGATTGTGATATTAAACGAGAATGGTAGTTTTGAATGTCACTCTGGATTCTAAATCAACTGAAAGACAAAATACATACATGCACAAGATCTCAAATTGAAAAATAAAATTAAAATGATTTAATTTGATATTTACATTACTACGATTTGAGCCCAGAAGTATCTGCTCTAATCACTGGGCCACATATGATGACATACCTTCAACTCAGTCATACATATTTAAATTAAATTGTCTTTTCCTTTCCTATGTTGAAAATGCTCACCAGTTTTAATGGTATTATAAAAAACTAGAGTAAGTATTACAAAATGTATTATACTATATACATCTACATATCGTCGATGCACATCAAATATGGTCTATGTGTACACATAGTCACATAGACCATATCGACTGTGGAAAGGAAAAAGGACATAACCCTCAATTTTTAAAAACAGTTTTTTTTCGATTATCACAATGTATACAACTTGACACACATTCTATCAAAAGGATGGAAGCTGAAAATGCCGAATTAGTATCTTAATTTAGCTTTTAAGTTTGAAAAAGATGACCTTGTAAAAAATTAAAACCAAGAAAAACCACTGAAATAAAGGTTTTTCCGAGACAATTTCTTTAATTAATATTAGATAATGCCAATTAAACACCAGTTTAGAAGTATCCGTGCTCTTCAAGATTGTGTATAATTCATAATTTGCATATGCCACAAAATCATCAAAACACGTTTTAGCGCCTCCTGTAAAATTTGATATGTGTGGGTTACGTCTTTTTTCCTTTCCACAGTCAATATTTGATGTGCATCGACGATATACAGTGTTCGCCACAACAAAAACTGTATCCCATTTTAGATTAACTTGAGTATTTTTGTATCTAGCCCTTAATTAAAATTTTCCAGTAAGACTCGATTTGAAAAGTTGTATATTTTATTCAAATCGATTTTATTCTTCCATTTCAGCCTCTATCATGCTTTACAATTAAACCATCTAGTTACGACGCTGATAGATTCTGATTCATAAACCCTGTATTGCGAATTGCGAACCCTAGTCACTAGCAAAAATGTAATGAACCGGCTAAGTACCCATGGGTTTGTGAACAGGGGTGGGCTGGAGGGGGCTCGGAGAGGCTCGCGCGAGCCCCTTGTTAGATTTTACCACGGCCGGCGAGCCCCTTGTTAAATTAATAGAAAACAATATTCTCAGATCAAATTAGTACATAACTGCAATTTCTGACATACACTATCTACGACAGCTTTCAGTGTACACAGTAGTACATTTTTAGCCATTTACATTGATTAGTTTATGGTAAACTGCATATTGTTGCATTTTTAAATGTATTAAGTAACAATCGTTTGCTTATTTAAAAGTATTGTATATAATTGCATATGACTGATGAATTATTTTGATATTAAGCGAGCGCCTTGTTAACGTATTGGCAGCCCACCGCTGGTTGTGAAGGTTCATTTATGCCAATGTACTTAAATGTCAAATTGTATACATTTATAATATGTACAGGGTACGCAGAAGAAAAGAAAAGTTTTATAAAAGAGTTTACGGCAGTAAAAAAAGAAGTAAAAAGAACCAATTGGAGATACTTGCATACCTAAGAGAAAAAAACGATTTTCCTTCAATTTGAAACAATAAGTACGGGGGTTCTTTACGAAGTTTTCTTTAGAAACTTTTGTATTTTCTTCTCAATTTGTTGATGCTCAGATCGCTTCAATAAATTCAATACATTTTGATGTCTGTATCAAAAGTTGCGAAAGCAAGTTTTATCCTTGGGGGCAGTTTTAAGTACTTAGGAGTTAATATTGAATTATAAACAAAAAAATCAAGCTGGGCTTGAATGATGTATACAGGGCTGTTGAGTCGTGTAAAAAAAAAACAACTCCAACTCAGACTCTGAAGTTTTTTTCAATAATTTAATTTTAACTTATATACAGTGGTGAAGTGGTAAATAAATAGGTACCAGGTCGGTCATTGATTTCTTCCCTATTTTTTTTTTACATCCGTCTGAAGTTAAAAAAACCACAAGTTTTAACAATTAAATTAATACAGAAACGATTTTTAATATATGTATGTTCTTGAAAATTATGTTACAAGTCAAAAAGGTGTCAGGGCGTCTTCCTCATTTTCAGGTGTCAGATCGCCGACCTGGCCTCACTACACCACTGCTTATATATAATATGTTTATGTATACCATCCGATCATCTTTAGTCAGCCTAGTATGAAGTGACAACAATATGGATTATTGTGATTTTAATACACATCTTTGAATATATATTTTTTAAATGGGTGTAAGCATAGCAGTCTTAAGTATAGGGGGCTTTGGTGTAAGTCGTAAGATTATTCTGACTCTGACTTCGGACAAAACCTTTGACTCCACAACTCCCTACTCCAACTTCTACTCCAACTCCACAGCCCTGGATGTATCTTACCGTAATGTTGAACCTTATTAAGGTATGAGTGATCTGAATATGTACCAAAATACGTAATTAAATTTGAATCTTTCAAATTTTGTACGTTTCCATACGTTTTATCATTTACTCTTACGGCCATGGATTCGCCTTTCAACATCTTCAGACATTCAACTGCACGTATTAACTTTAGCTGACGCTTGGTAAATAGTCGTAACTTGTAAATAAGAACCTTTGTTATTTGAGTTATGTGTACTATACAATTTAGACACAGCCTCTGATTTAACGTATCAAAAGGATATTTTGTATTTAAAGTTAAAAAAAATTTAAACTGATTTTACTGCATTAAATATTTATAATGGTTTATATAATTATATAAACTAAATAATGCTTAGAGAAAATAAATAGCTCTAGATGAACTAATAATATTTAAATACTTAGTTTGTTTTTGGTGTATATTACTATTATGTGTTTACTATCGAAATATAATTTCAAAACAGTTTTTATTATTTTGTTTTAAAAAATATCCCCGTCCGAACAGAATTCTTTTCGAAGGCTGTTTGTTATGTCTAAACTATCCCTCCTACCCGTCTAATCCTTAAACAATGGGGCGTAGCGAGAACGATTAGCTTACCACTGGTCCATATAATTTATATACCTACTCTCTTAAAAAATAAGAGATGTTGAGCTACTGGCTAACAAGCAGTTCTCGTAGAAAAATGTTGTTAAGATACGTCCATTAGAAGGCAATATTTTACATATTGGGAGTGGGTATGGAAACAAATTGTAGATATTTAACACCTCCATGCCCATGATGCAATCGTAAATAGTTGAGCCATTAAATTATTCAATATTTCTCTTAATATTGTCAATAAGTATTTTTCATTTTAGGTATTCTAGCATATATACATTTTTAAAATTATTTTTTAGCTTCTAACTTAGGTTTAAATACTGTCAATAAACAGTGAAACTGAGATGCCATCGTGGCAGGGAACGTGATTTTTTAGGATGGCATGTTACGGGTTAAGGAATGTTCCTGTACTTCTGGCTTTGAAATATTCGTTTTTTTTAAATATAAAAATATACTACGATCTCGAGTCGAGATAGTTTCTGAGGAAATGAAAATTTTATATTTCGTGTTCCAGGACATGAAAAAAGTCGAGAATTTCTTATTAGAACCCCTGAGCATGGAATCCAAAGACGTTGACCACTGTGCCACGGACCCGTAAAGTATATTATATCTCTCGAGCCAAAAAAAAAATGGCAATTACATTCCTACAAACATAAAAAGACATATTACATAATAAGAAAAAATAAAGTAACTTAAGTTGACAAACATATTGCCCGGGCATATCCTGTTTACCAAAATATCTAAAAATGATCCCTATATCACATTCGATAAATATATTCTTTCTGTCATTTCAAAAAATAATATTTTTTCAATATACGAAGTGTCCCGGATAATCCACATTCCGGAGAACCCCATCCCAGATAATCGAGTCAGATGTACCCGGGGAGTGAAGAAATAAATTGAGAAAGGAATTTTATTTTTTGTCCGGCTACTTAGGTATTTCCAGTAGAAAATATCCCAATACTATCATGGTGAACCAAATTTGATCACCCGGTAGTAAAAAACTCGTTTGTTAAAGTGTTTAAAATTCAACATCAAACCAATTTAATTTAAAAAATGAAATATTTATTTAATTATTAGTTGCCATAATAATATTTATTACGTAGGTAATATCCAGATCTCATAGACTCGATTCCCAGAATTAACAGATTTTTTTAATTAAAAAAAAACTCGCGTCCCACCCTTCCAATCCATAAAAAACCGGGTGTAACCAGAGTGATTCATTAACCACTAGTCATGTCTTAGCCATATACTTATATCTTAGAAGCAGAGGTGGGCTGGAGAGGGTTCGGAAGAACTCGCGTGAGCCCCTTGTTAACTTTTTCTAAGGCCGGCGAGTCCCTTGTTAATTTAGGAGAAAACAATATTCTCAGATCAAATTAGTATATAAATACAGTTTCTAACATATATGTTATCTACAACAGCTTCAGTGTATGTAAACAGAAGTACATTTTTAGCCATTTAGATTGATAAGTTTACGGTAAATTGCATATTCTTACATATTAAGTGTATTAAGTAAAAATCGATTGCTTATTTAATCATTGCATGTAAAATGTGAATCGTTAAAATTATGGGCATTTATTTACACAAATTTTGTCACTAACGAACTGGGTTTCGCCTTTTGGCATCTTAAGATCAAGTGCACATATGAACTTGAACTGACGTTTAGTAAATAAATGTATCACTAAGCTTAAAACAATTTTTGGTGAAATGGATTAACCCATAGAATGCCTACTCATTTGAATGGTGAGTAATTTCAATAATTATATTTATTTTGTTTGCTGGAAAATTTATAATTATATTTTCTATTATGTAATATAAGATACACGAGTGGATTTATCTTCTCGTTTAAAATTGCATATAATTGCATAGGAGTGATAAAAAAATTTACTCACATTTCACCAGAACACCGAGAACTGTTTTGAGATAAACTTTTCCGGTTCTAAGCTCAAGAAATGCGACCCAAATAACCACATTTTCTTAAATATCTATTTTAATATGGGTGATAAAATGTTTATAATTAAGGTATTCTTATATCATAGTTTTTTGGACCTTTTGTAGTTTATATAAATACACGATAACGAGATAAGCGCCCGCGATAAGCGATCGTTAGGCTAAGATAGCTAGGCTAAACGCGTCAGTTGCAATTTAATATGTGTGTTGGGATGACGTCTTTTTACGCGCAACTTAAAACAATATTATGTATTAAAAAAACCACGGATTTTTATAAAAAAATGTATGAGGAATGATGAAGAGATATTTTAAAGCCTTTAGACTATTTTTTTTTTTGAAATTCATAAGAATAAGGCCAATAATGAGGAAATCACTGGGGTCCCTAAACGACCCCCATCGGCAGAGAAGTATTTTTCTAGTCTCCGAGCCGCGAGAGCTAAGCGAGCTTCTTGTTAACGTATTGGCAGTCTACCGCTGGGTAGAAGTCCATATACTTCTCATTGTAAGCGGATTTGGTTAAAAAAATATACCAATAAGCGCTTGCACATTTTTTTTATTTCAATAAAGGTTGTCACCAGAAACAATGTTTTCAGCGCCCGATCCATTTAATGAAATAACACAATAAGATATTTACGAATTTCGACAAAGACAGTTTGGTAGAATGCTTTCCGATAAAATCACCTCTTTATGTGTTTTTTCTTTTACATTCGGCCGGATGTCTTTTCGCAAGTTTGATTGTGTGCTCCCTCGAGAAATCGACGATATTTTTCAGAAATCGCTTTCACGGTGAGCCGAGGACAATTCTTTTGGTGCTGAAACATAATACATATGGAGACATTTTTATCCGCAACCGCTTCATAGATTGTGGTTCTATCGTTGGCTATTTTTTAAATAATATTTGCTAAAAGTATACAAAGTCTGTTCATATTTATTTTAATTTCAATAGGACAACGGTAGTAACAAATCAACAACAAATAAAGTAATAACTTACTTTTCTTCTTCTTTGGCCATGATACTTTTATTGCGTTCATGTTATACTAACAGTAAAAACTAAATACGGTTTCTATGAGGCAGCGGTTGGCGTTGTTAAATTCCGTGCCGTATCTCACGGGTTCGAGTCCCAGTACGAACGGCAATTTTTCGATCGATTTCCATTCGAAGGCATTGCCTAAAAGTTCCATCTCGACCTTCGATTCTTTAACAACTGGGCGTAGCGAGAGCGATTAGTTTTTCACTAATCCTGTCCTAGACTCATCTTTCAATCCCTACTACTCTATTTGAAAAAAAGAGAGCTTGAGCGACTGAGTAATAAACAGTTCTCGTAGAAAAATATGTGTTGAGGTACCTCCATTAGTAGGCCATGCGCTCTACATAATGAGTGGACATGGGTATAAAACAAATACAAACACCATGTTATTAGATACCTCTCCTAATAAGTGTCTACAGATCCTAATAAATTCAAGAAGAGCCCCGTTGGTTTTAAAAGGCACCTTCATTTATCAAGACACTTAATTTGCTATTAGCAGTGAATTTCTTTCTTATCAGTCTCACGTTAATTGTATAAACTAGTATCAGCTGTAAGGGTCGATTTTATTGCCCCCTTAGTAAAAATTCGGTCACCATTAGAAACTCGTAGGGGTGCATTGACTATTCAAAAGTCAAAGGGTAACCTCACTCGTCTAAATGTAATTATTTAGCACGTTTGCGATTCACAGGACACGCATATTTTCATTAATACATTAAAAAACGGATTCACAACCTTAAAAGCCTATCAGTAAAATTACAGCGTAGTAAGCTGGCACAATATTTTTTGACGTTTTAATTGTTTTTGTTTGTGAGTATAAAGGTTTGGAAAACAAAGATGGTAGTTTCATAATCTTAAAATGATAGCAAATTAAAGGGTTTTTTTAAGTTCTGAAATTCTTGTATTATCTTACTCTTTTAATATAATTTACATTGTTTACATTGAAATCAGTTTAACACCTCCATGCCCATGAAGCAATCGTAAATAGTTGAGCCATTAAATCATTCAATATTTCTCTTAATATTGTCAATTAATATTTATAATTATAGGTATTCTAGCATATATACATTTTTAAAATTATTTTTTAGCTTCTAACTTAGCTTTAAATACTGTCAATAAACAGTGAAACTGAAATCCCATCATAGCAGGAAACGTGGTTTTTTAGGATGGCATGTTACGGGTTAATAACTACCGTGTTTGCAATAGGATTATGTAAACAGTTGCTGTTGTTACAAACTGGTGTTGAATTCTTAAAATTTGTTGGTTTTTGAACCTTTTTTTAAATACCATGGCATGTCTAACAACTTATTTTCGACAAAACATGAGGACGGCATTCGTTGTTTCAGAGCTCTCTCATATTATATAGTTAAGAGGACGGTTATTATTTTCGCTTATTATAGATTGTAAACATCTAAAATCAATTGGTCTGACACCCCTATCATTCGAAGTTGTAGGGAAGACGAAATTAAAAAAATAAATTGTTGACATTTGTAAGTGAGAATTTTATGATAGCGACAAAAGATTGATTATTTCTATACTTGCCTAGGTGTGAGAAATGATTACTAAAATAATTGAAACGAAAAAATATTATTAAAAAAGTTTTTTGATTACAACTACATATGTTTGGAGTGTTTGGACAACGTATTTTCAAACGCTCTCAAACATTAGAAAAGTTTTAAATGTATTGCTTTAATTTTTCAAATATGTTTTTATTATTATCAGTCTCACTACATGTATACGCTTTTTTTATTCTTTGCATTTGACTGTAGAAAGGCAAAAGGAAGTAATCCTTAGATTTTTAAAAATAACCGATAATCACAGTGTATACAACGTGTATTCTATCGCGTTTTATGAAAATGATGTAAGCTGCAAACGCCGAATTGGTATACAAGTTGAGTTTTTGAATTTGACACAAAGGACCGTGAAAATTGCAACCAAGAAAAGAATTTGCATTAAAGTTTTTCTTAAGCAACTAGAAATTATATCGAGTAAATTAAACACCAGCTTATGAGTCTTCCTGCACTTCAATGCTGTGTCAATTTAAAGTTTTGATATTGGTCCTTTTGACTGTCTTCTGTTGAATTAAGAAGGATCCACTTCATAGCTTTGAATTTTTAAATAAAGTGGTTTAGAGCTAAATGTATTTAAATCATTGAAACTTGTAAAAACACAGGTTTTGAGATTTTATTGTTATCAATAATCGTTGACATTATTATAGTCAGATTTAAAAAATATGGTTCTCTTGTAGAAAAAGTCATTTTTCTCGAGGTTATGAGAGATATTGGTATGATAATAATTGTATTAGTTACTGTATGCTCGTAACTAGGCTATTGAATGGTAAACATAACTCAAAAAAAAATATTAGCGACATGTGACGGTCATGCAATGGACCCTTCATTTATTATTGTACATAAGCTACCTAATA
Organism: Himalopsyche anomala; assembly: GCA_031772345.1. Lineage (NCBI taxonomy): Eukaryota > Metazoa > Arthropoda > Insecta > Trichoptera > Rhyacophilidae > Himalopsyche > Himalopsyche anomala. The sequence continues at coordinate 9,520,146 of CM062825.1, read as the reverse complement.
TTTGCGTAAAAAATAAGCGTTCATTTTGTTCAATGTCAGATATACATACATCTGTAAACGAAAGAAAACTATTTTTTGAAAAAAATAAAGCAAAATTTAGCGTTAAAGTTAAAGCAAAAATACCAAATATTTGGAAATCAATAAATCATACTAAAAAAACTCGATGATTTTTTTTAAATTTCAACTCAAAAAGAAATGAAATCTCATACACTCGTGTCCAAGAACTTAAATATATATCGAATCAATCTAGATTTGACATTGAATGATGTGTTTGCTTATCAGACACATTTAATCGATACGACAAAGCTCTTACCACTCGGCTACAGATATGACTTAAAGCAAGGGTGAGCTGAAGGAGGCTCGGAGGTGCTACCGCTAGCCCCTTGATAAATTATGAATAAAAAATGTGCTATAGTTATAATGTACTTAATATGTATGTTAATTGAATTTAAAAACTTAGTGATCTACACTAAATTTTGTGTTTCTGACAATTTTTGGACATATGCATATAATAAAATAATAATTATTATTATCTACGACGGATTTGGTATACAATTTGAAACATGGACTTGGAGTGAAAATAATGATTAGCGTTAATCTTGTAACTCATCTTTTGTACTTTGAGAAAGGAATGTACATTTTTCAGCGTTTAATATTAGTTATGTTACTGTACATTGCATATTGTTACAAAATATAAGTATATCCAGTACATTCAATTACTTCAATAATTACTGCGTATAGTTCTATAAGAGTAATAAAAATCGCCTCTTGCCTGAGATACCGCAGATAGCTTTAATATTAACCAAACTCCAAATTAAAAACAACAAATCAAATTACTTTCTATGCCACAAATATTAATATTTTGTAAACAACAGCGTTTTAATATTTGAGGGCTAGAAAACAAAGGCAGTCGTTTTTATAATCCTAAAAAGTTGAAAAAATCGATTAAAATGCTTTTTTCTTATACATAGATAAAATGTTTGAAAAAATGAATGTTTAATATTCTTATAAGGATTAATTTTGCTTATTGATTGGTGATATTTGTCAAATAACTGTCTTGTTCTATACAGAACTATGTAAACTGCCGTTTTTGCTTCAAACTTTTTCATAAGATGACTAACTCGTTTTTGACAAAACATGGAGACTGCCGTCATTTTTTCCAGAGTCCACAAATAGCAGTTGAAGTTTTCTTGCTATACTAAGAATAACTTAAATAAAAAAAATTCAATGAATCCTTTGTTTTTTGCAGAGCCGAGTGGGGGTCACGAGATAGTTAATCTTGTAGTACCAATCCTCGCAGACCCAAGAGAAAATGCAACCCTGAGTTGTCAGTACCGGATGGGGAACGACCACCTGTATTCAGCGAAGTGGTTCAAGGAGGACAAAGAGATTTATAGATATATGCCTGGAATGAATGTAAGTTATCTAAACACACACATATATATATATAACTTTTAAGGTGTTCACTGTCAATGCTTGGTGGAATGGCATTATAATAAAAATAATAAAAGATTTTTAGTACTTTTCCCACTTAAAATTTATTTGATCAGGACCGGTTTCGCTCCTCACGAGCATTATCAACGGGTCCTGATCAAATAAATTTTAAGTGGAAAAAGTACTAAAAATCTTTTATTATTTTTACATATATATATATTATTTATATGGGGTACTCGTCGTTTTACCCGCCACCACTACCAGTTACGACCTCACACCCTTCTACAGCTGGTATATAACTCAGCGTGTAAGTGTTGATAGTATTTTTCCCAATTTAAAAAACGCGCAAAAAATCCAAAAGGCTTTGTTTAATGCATTTTGATTTCAATTATGAATAATGAAATGTTTACCCGAAAATTCTATCATACCCTTGATATCCTAAAATAACGGGAAAGCGCTAAAACAAGGGAGTAAGAGCAAATAGTTAAACACTAATTCTGTCCTAGATCCATATCCTTCTATTCATCCTACTATCTTCGAAAAAGAAAGGTCAAGAAACTGAACAAGTAGTTTTCGTTTTTTGGGAGTGGATTTGGACAACAAACTTAATTTAGAATTTTAGAATGCAAACTTATTAAAAATGTAAATTGACCATTATTATTGTAATTTAACATCTTTTTCTAGAAGCTTGTACTTACATATTGAGCCTAGATCTTTATTGAGCTCATCTGTGGGCATGTGGTCTCTACTAACATATAATATAAAATTTAAAATAACTTTTTTTCTGAGTTTGCCAATCATTTGATAGAAAATGATCATAGTTTTAATCAGATTAGTAATTTAGAAATACTCCACCGAGTAAATAAAAAGGGTTTAAAGATGAATAGTTTGGAATTTTTAGAGATAAATAAAACTCTTAACAAAAAAGAAATATTATTAAATAATATTCTTAATATGACGAGTTTCTCGCCATTGCTAACATTGTTTCCAATTAATAGAGTATTCACCAACCTATCTGATTGATTGCAGCTCATTAGTTTAATAGTTTGTACCGTTTAACGTCATTAGTAGTATGATTATATTTGTTTGCTTTTTTTCGATTCTATAACCCCCTCCTTGCTTCTCTAAAAAGGGAAAAATTCCAATCTGATTGATTGCAGCTCATTAGTATCATTATTTGTTTGCTTTATTTCGATTATATTACCCCCTCTTTGCTTCCCTAAAAAGGAAAAAAAAACCCAAACTCCATTTTGTAATTTCATTATTTAAATGTTAGAATCAATCTTGCTTCATAACTTAAGTAAAATACGATAGTAAGTCTGAGGATGCCTCTGAAAGAGGCGAAACACGTGTCACAGTTAGTCGCACAATACGTGGAATAATCAAAGTTATTTTAAATTTTATATTAAAATGAACTTCCACAAAGTTACCGCTGAAACCATCGAAAGTCTCTACTAACGTTGATTCCGGGAGAGGATATATCCTAAATGAATTTTTACTTTCAATATTAAATGTGAACCAATTTATTTTGTATACGAATATTAACCTTATCCAAAATTATTTTTTTCATTTGCAACAGATAATAAAAATAGTGTGACGGCCAAAAGTCACTAATAGATAGATGTTTGTAGTATTCATGTGAACAAATGTGAGAATGGAATCAGAAATTATATGATCCGTAGAAGAAGGATATTATAGTATCTTTCGATCAATTATTAATAGTAAAAATATCACATATCTAAGATGAATGAATGAATATACAGAAAATGTAATGAATTCAATTTCTTTAGCCCCCAGGACTTCACTTCCCTGTGATTGGAGTGAAGTTGGCGAGAGAGCCTCAGTGCTCGGTGATCACGTGCGACCTTGAACTGACCGAGATGACATTGATGTCAGCCGGGATTTATCGGTGCGAAGTCTCCACAGAAGCGCCAACCTTCAGAATAGTCAACAAAAGCTCAAATATGACGATAGCAGGTGAACAATTCTTCTTATTCCCACTTGATAATCATTCAAATTGTGTATTGTATTATATCACCGAAGATTTGTAATAACAAATAGGTATTTATTGTGTCTTGCTCAAATATGTCATAATATGTACAATATGTATGTTGATGTTTTTGCATAGTATTTTTGGCTTAAATCCTGTACGTGTCCTGTAAAAAGAATCACAAGTATACAACCATAAATTGGTATATTGTAGTTTTTATTGTGGTTTTTCGAGTGTCTCTTTTACAAAAAATAGATTTAAAATACTCCACAAATGTTAAGTAACAAAACAAAAATCACTATAAACACAATTATAAGACCCATCAAACATTCCAAATTTCTTTATACTTTCCGGTAAAATTACATTTTGTAGAGATATGAACATTAGTTCCAGGGCTTCTAGAGCTTTCCTTTATTCACCACCAGACAGGAAATCTAGTTTCTAGTACTAACAAATATACGGAACATCACTCACATCATTCGCAACACACATCCCCCATACTCCCTTTGCCACAGCATCCAGCCCTTATCCCCCTAAATTATATATACTCAGACGCCCAATACCTCTAATTCTTTCAAGCTTGAGACACAAAGAAATATTACCATTACCAAATAAATCACAAAACCCCACCCTCTTATCTTATAAACTTACCTCACCTTACTAAAAATGATACTAAAAATACTATCGCAGAATCCTGCTCATAACAGCACACAGCCCTCACATTATAACCCATTCCATCGATTAACCTAAATTTATAAACCTACTCCCTTCACACTAACATTGTCACCCCCCATTAATCTACGCAACGATCCCCTCACAGATATTACCAATCAAACTTCAACCATAACCTCTTTAAAGGACTTAACTAAACACACCCCCCCCCCAAAAACCTAAAAACTCCCCCATTTACCCATATACACGATACCCTAACTATAGAACCACCATAATAAAAATGCCACCACAACTACCTAACCCCAACCAAACCCCACCCAACAACCCACCCCTCCGTCAACAACACCCCCCACCACCCCCCAACCAACAAGACCAAACCCCAAACCCCCAACCCACCACCACCGCAACATCAAAACCACCGACGCCGCACTCTTATCCACATTCACCACAACCACCACCTAAACAAAATAAAAACCAACCTCACCACTAACCACGCAACAACCAAAAAATGCAAAACCGACAAACTTAAATAACATCCAGTACCAAATAAGAACTGATCATCCCAATATCACCCACAACCCCCCGAATAAAATAAAAAACCAAACATCACACCCCCCAGCACATTCCCACCACAGCATACCAGGACCCCAAAACCCCAACCAACAAAAAACCAAACAATCCCATACTCAATAATATTTCCAAATAGAATACCCAAACCCCCCCCCCCTGGGAATTTTATCTGTCACTCACAAACTGCCACCAAACATACACGCACTCTATCCCTTTACAATGAATACACAACGACCCCACTATAAACTAACCCTAAGAACCTAAATCCCTCCAGACTAGTGACTCCTAAAGAGCGTTTTTATATTTCAACCCAACATATTTAAATATGTTCTCCTACATCTCGAACCTTATTTCACAAAACCCCCCACCTTAGCATAGCTGAAAAATATAGATACCAGATCCCCCCCCAGTACTAATCCACCGCTCATTAACTGATTAAGTGTACCCCAATCCAAGGTCAACTATTCTTCAAGAAAAAGTTTTGAATTTTAAATTTAAATAATCAAATCGACTTTATCGGACTGATCTCTAATCACTAGATTAAATATCTTATTATTCGACCACGAAAAGGCACGTTTATTTAAATTTTAAATTACACCATAATTACAAACATTACAATTACTAATTTACCTCATCAATGTATGCCACTTTCACGGATGTGTCCAAGCCTTTACTTCGCCTTAATTGTGCATGTTTTTATGAAACGAGGTCATTATTTATATAGGCTATTTACCCCAACCCGCCAAGAGTTGATAAAACTTTATTCTTAATGACATATTTATGAATCGTATTTCTAGACACTGTCAAACTTGACCTTCGCTGAATTTACGCCCTGATTTTTGTTCTCGCCATAACAAATCTCTCTACTAATGCCCCCTATTAAATGCCAGTTCCTTTTTTTATTTTTCCCACTACCGCGCTATTAATCTAGAGCCCCTTTCAATTTCCCGCCCCCTTCACTCACCCGCCTTCCGCGGGGTTTTTATTTACTTTTAAATGAAAAAACGCGGGAAACGTTTTTCTGCGGTTAACTAAATGTCATGTCGTTTTTCGTGGCGTCAGAAACTTTGATTTAGTAATTCTTGTACAAAAATCAAATGTATATTTCACAGTTGATGGATGAAATCTCATATATATACATTCAATGGCGGTTTTAGTTGAAGTTTACATCATTACAATTAACATCCACTTTGACTTTGAAGTTAATGAATGCTAGACACAGTAAAAATAACATTTTTATTATATTTAGGTTATGTATAAGTGCCACTTAAAATATAATAAAATCTCGTCTAAGGTAAGGTTAGATATGTTGACAACAACACGTTGAAATTTTCCAGGCTATGTTAAATTTCAAATGACAGTGAGTTGCATCTGGCAACAACACGTTTGTGTAGCTATTTTTTAACTTTCCTATTACTAGGCTTTACTGTTACTGCCGGGTCCTATGGCGCAGCGGTTAGCGTTGTGGACTTCCATGCTAGATCTCACCGGCTCGAGTCTCAGTACGAGCGGCATTTTTTTCGTTCGATTTCTGTTCGTAGGCGTGGGTGTTTGTGATTTAAAAAAATCCCTCCCAACCTTTCCTATCATTTAATAACTGGGCGTATCGAGAGCTATTAGTTAACCACTCGTCCTGCCCTAACTTTATCCTTCTATCCTTATAACTCTTTGAAAAATAGATGTTGAGCGACTGAGTAACGAACAGTTCTCGTAGAAAAGCTTCTGTTGAGATACTTCTATTAGGAGGCTATATGCTCTACATTGGGATCAGACATGATTTAAAAAAATATTACTAAGCTCGATAGAGCGCAAAAATACACATATCCCGGAGTTAACTGACTAACGAACTGGGCGATCGATTATGTAATGATGAAATGTCAGCAGACAGCAAATATAGCCCGTATAACAGATACTCGACGAACAGGGTCGGTCATTCAATTGTATCTAAGGGTGAGAGGGGTATTAATAGCCGCCAGAAAGATGAAATGGTAAGGTTCACCGGAATTAGTTGCATGATCGCAAAGGTTTTTTCAGCAGTGGATTTTCAGACAGACATATCGTATATATGTTTATACGTTTAAAGAATTCACTCACGATTGGATCCATTTTGTACCATTTTTAAAAGTTTTTTTCTGACCTGCCACCTATCTCGTCTGTTTTGGTTTAGATACAGTAATTACAATGACGGAAGCAAACACATAACGTTTCCAAATGGGGTTGGTTATAATGTGTTTTTATATAAAGAGCGTTGAATAATTTCCTTCGGCAGATAGTGATGGCTTCACCGAGGGAAATAAACACTGCTATAAATTAATATACAAACCATAATATTGTATTGGTTATAGTCGATTCACTTGTTCTCCTCCACCCTGTGCGGCGACACTCTCGCGCAATACCAATAGTTTTTACCAGGGCTGTGGAGTCGTGTAAAAAACGACGACTCCGACTCCGAGGAAATTTTTCAAAAATTTCATTTTTACTTATATATATGTATTCCATCAGATCATCTTTAGTCAGCCAAGCATGAAATGTCAACACTTTGGCCTATTTTGATTGAATACACATTATTAAAAATGTTTTTCAAAAAAAAATGAGCCGTTCAATTTTCATGACTCCGACTCCGGCCAAAATACCGCGACTCCGCGACTCCGACTCCGACTCCACAGCCATAGTTTTTACACTTTAATAATAACAAAAAATATATTTATTGTATTTACTTAAAAAAAATACACGAAAAAAGACATTGAAAAAGACTGAAAAAACATTACGGAAATTTAAAACCAAATCTTAAAATAATAGGGCAAACATACATATACATAAACAGTATAAAATACACACATATGTTCATATAAAAAACAAATTTAACATGCACTGATATATTTCCAATAAATACTATTTTCTTAGATATGTTTGTGTAAGTACCAATTATTTTTTATAAAATATATAGTTTTGCGTCTATTTATTTTGGAAATTCTGTAAATTTCTGGGTTTTTGAAAGTATTTCATACTGAATCCAATTATTTGGCCAATCCAGCGAGATCCTTACCAATCCTTTTATTTTTATCTATATGATAGTGGAATATGACTACATTTGTTCACCGGTTATCATTCATATACGATAACTCTCTGTTCGTTGACATTTGAGTTTATTGGGGTACAGAATTTTCTCAAAAAATAATTATTCACTTTCTTCTCATAATTATTCTTCTTTATAAAACGTATGCGATAACCAGACATGTTCAATGCTTCAAAAAGTAAATCCAGTGTTTGTTATCCCTCTAAACAAAACTTATCATTCCGAGAAAGAAGATTCTTCTTCTAGCAACGAACTCTGAAGTTTCAAGAAACGATACTGGGTGTCGTACGATCTGTTTCAAGCATGCTATAAAAGTTTTTTTCATATTGATTATTTTCGCCTTTTCATCGTCGACATAATCTTTTTATCTGTCATTGAATTCTTCCAACTGATACACAGCGAGTGCCTGTATATCTGCATTTCAAACGCTTAAAGTTTTCAAACATATTTTATCACTGAGAAAGTCCATACATGCACTGCATACAGGAATGCTAATAAACAATACGTTTTGAAAGTAGAAGTGATGTTACGGAAACTATCACTGGAAAAGTTTATCAAATTACTAGTTCGCCCAAATTACAATTATCCTTAAATTTTCAATATTACACCGAGAGAGAAAGACATAAATTGCATTCACGCCCTGAATATAAATTATTCACATTGATTTGGCATACACCTGAAACTTACTAAAAAGTGAAAAAAAAAGTTACAAAAAACTTGAAGAAATCACTCACCGACAGTCTGCACTTGTTGAAATCATTATTTTTCTATACATTACTAGATTAAGGCTACAAGTTAATTTAGTTGTGTTTAGTCTGCTTTTTAGCAATCGAATTGCAGTTTGTTTCTTTATCCCTGCGCCAGCCAAAACTAAATATAATATTTACATTCGTATTTTAATACAGCATTGCTTCTTAACGAGAAAGTAAACGCCAACCCTGATGACAATTAAAAATGTTAAGAGAATTTTATACATCTTTTTTGAAGAGTACGCTACTTAAATCCGGTAGAGGGATAAGAGTATTATTATTTGAATTTTCGTGAGATGTGTGTGCTCATTTTTTTTGCGTCGGTGTGACCTAGTATTCCTGCATTAAAGCAGGCTTCATTTAGAAATCTTATTATAAAACTACCCGTACTGGGGGTCTCAAACCCATGATCACGGTAATTGAAGCCAAGGTCGTTGACCATTCAGCTTTGCTGTATTGCAGTATTCATTCAAGCTGAAATTAATAAGTTCATGAGATTACATAAAAGTCATTTCGTTTTGCCTTTTTACGCAGTATTTTAGATACACTCAACTCATTTGTTACACGATATGTACGTTACATAAAAAACTGAGGATTGGTTACCTATATTAAAAAAAAATATTTGATAAAAAAACAACATTGTGAAATAGCAAATAACGTAAAAAGTAATGATTAAAACCCAATAAGTAAATTATACAAATGTATTTTCATTAAGAAAAAAAAATATTCATCACTACCTGACTATATTTAGAGACTTTTATGAGAGACTGGACATCGCTAAAAAACGTTTAATGTGTAAAATAGTACCTGATCTTTTTTAGTGTACCGTGTTATTAAATAACCGTTATAAAAGATTTGAGTGAATTCTTCGTAAAATATCCATATGGTCTTTTGGATTTAATCGCCAACATTACATGCAACTATTATATGACAGTATATAAAAAAATTGCAATCTCTCAGCCATGGTCCACTGGACACAAGCTTGTGCGTAAAATGTCGTATTATTTATTTTGAAAAAAATCTACGCCCTATTTCTCGCGGTACAAAATAATATATCGAATGATAAATTATTTCGGGTCACTCTGCTTATTCGCTTGAATTACTATGTACATAAAATCATATTTTTCTACCCAAATATTTATCGGAAGACTGTTTGCTTTATCCGAGAGTATTTTATCGAAATACAAAAAAAAATATTTAAGCTTATAAATATTTGTCAGTCTGTGGAGCTTATATCGGGTGTGTGTGTGTGTGTTTTTTTTGATATAAGAAAACAGTTATTTTTTTTTGTTGATTCTTAAGAAAATATTATCTGTTGAAAGTCAAGATTATCTTCATAACTTTTATTGAGTAAATATAATATTATATTATACAGCAAAAACATTTCATTTATACGATACTTGGTGTTAATATTCGTTTATGTATTTTGTAATATTATTATTTACAAAACAATAAAATATGCCCACGTGTTGATTGTAAGCAGCGGTGGGCTGCCAATGCGCTAACAAGGGGCTCGCTTAATCTCGAAGCAATTCCCGGTGTTCTGGGAGAAAAAGTGAATTATTTTATCACTCCTTGGCAATTAAATGCAAAACATAAATAAGAAATCGATTGTTACTAAATACACTTATAATATGTAACAATATGCAATTTGCCGTAAACTTATCAATGTAAATGGGAGCCGGTAAATTGCTCGAATGCAATTGCTCGAATGTAATTGCTCGAATGTAGAATTCCTCGAATTACAAATTGCTCGAAATGCAAGTTGCTCGACATGCAATTGCTCGAATATCAATTGCTCGAATTGCTTGGTTATTTAAACGGTTTTAATACAGTTTAGTGTTTATTACATAGTATTTAATCACTTGGCATTTTATAACACAGTATGTACTCTTATAGTTTGTAAGCCTAACTTTGTATCAAATTGTATATTATTGCTGTACTATTTATCATTGCCTCTATAATTATTATTTTTTAGATAGACATTTAAGAAATACTACCTATGTAAGTTGATCTTAATTCAGTAATATAGAAAATCAGTATTGTCTACTTTTACAAGGAGAGCCCAAAATCACTCATAATAGAAAAGTTTATAGATAAGGGGTGTAACGTCTTTGTGATAGCGGTGGTAACTGGCATAATATAAATTATCGAGTAAATATCCAATATGGCGGTTGATATTATTTTTTAATTTATAGCTGCGTCAATAAGTTAATAATATTCTTAAAGAAAATATATTATGTGTGATTTGTAAAAGTGGAAAAATTAAAATTTTCGAGGAATTTGTAATTCGAGCATTTGACGTTCGAGCAATTGGTTATTCGAGGATCTTGTTATTCGAGCAATTTCCATTCGAGCAATTGCATTCGAGCAATTTGTATTCGAGCAATTGCATTCGAGCAATTTACCGGGAATCAATGTAAATGGCTTAAAATGTTCCACTGTGACAATGCAGCTGTCGTAGATAATATATAAATCATAAATTGCAGATTATATATTAATTTGATCTAAGAATATTGTTTTCTCTAACATTAACAAGGGGCTCGCCGGCCTTGGTAAAATTTAACAAGGGGCTCGCGTGAGCCGTTCCGAGCCCACTCCAGCCTACCCCTGATTGTAAGCGAAAATAAAGAAAAAGTTGAATTCTGTATTCTAAAATCTAGAAATTAGAATTTTAACCTAGAAATTTGTTACTTCCGATTTTATGTCTCAACAAGAAATACATACATTGCATTTAGTAATTATTATTTAACACTTGAGATTTTGGGCATGGGTGATTAATATCAACCCCTTAAGGTCAATTAAACGTATCTCATTTTTCTCTACTTTTCAGGAGAGCCTAAAAAGAAATTTCCTAGTAGTTATTTTTAAACAAATTATTCAAATTATTTTTTCTCTATGTTAAAGAGTAAGGCTTCTTGATTTTTTTAAAAAAGTGTTTTATAAGTTTGCTTACAGATGGTGCATATTGAAATATATTTGCATCCACTGCTCTTATTTATATGTCTATGTGTCACTTTATATAATATGTTATATTAGTATATATCCAATGCCATATGTCCCTCAAAAACATTAAAAATCGATTAACGATTCTTTGACTCTAAGAGGCCGATATGTCTTTCTATTAAGTGATTTAATTTAAAAAATATATATTTTTAATAGCATTTACTTCCAGTCTTTGTATTTATTAATATTAAATTGATCATTATTTGAATAGTTTAATAATCGGTAAAAATCTAATTTTTTTTCACTATATACAGAGAAATATTAGTATTTTTTTTTAAATTCGTCAATAGCCGTGTTGGTAAAAATGTAGTTAGGTTAGGTTAGGTTAAGTTATCAAAATACAACTAGCCTTGTGACAAAAATACAGATCAATAATATACATAAATACTAGATATTCTTTATAAATACTGAATCTCTTTTATAAAATGCAGTTAATTTTTTTAATTAAACACAAACCAATTAAAAATACAACATTGTAAAGTTCACAAAGCAAGAAGTTTTTATGTGAGTCAAATATTTTATTTACGATTCAAGTTGACTAACAAATGTGAAGTGAAAAAAAAACGTTTAAAGAAAACGTTAATGAGTTAGTACTGTGAATATAGTAGTATATTCGGTCCTCGCTGGCGCTTATTAAACATATATTTTTTTTAAATGTTATTTTTTCGTAAGAAAGAAAACGCCAGTAGTAAAGAAAGCCAATAAGGTGCCTTTTAAAACACATACGGAAACATTTGTCTTTGTTATGGTATTTTTATTAATAAACTACTGATATCATTTATACGAAATTGATTTTTAATGCTTAAAGAAGTACATATTATTGTATTTATTATTAGCTTAAATATTTATGAGACTTAAGTAATTTTCGTATAAGGGGAATCGAATACAGCAAATAAAAACAGAAGTCTGTTTTTTTTTTGCAAATTATACTAATTTTCTTGAATGATTGCTCTACTTACAGCGTTGCCGCAAAAAGACCCGAAATTGGAAGGCTTGGCCACCCGCTATTCCTTGGGGGATGAAATAAGGGTAAACTGCTCGTCAGACCCCTCACTGCCCCTCTCGGAAATATCTTGGTACGTCAATGATAAAGAGGTTAGTACCTGAAGCAACTATGAAAACATTCTGATATTATTATTTTGACATTAACATAATCAATATTTTAACTGCCACAAACAAAGTATCGAAAGATTTTTTAAATATTTAGAGAAAATACCAAATGACTTTCAAGTTACTATATGTATATATAAATTATTTTACTCTCCAGAATATATTTTATTTGATTATTCTTCGTAAGATATTTTATGATTCGAAGTAAAAATTAATGTTTTTTTTCAAAAATAAAAATTGCCATTAAAAATACTTTAATATTATCTTCAAGTTGTAAACAGAAATTTAAATTATAACAACGTTTTAACCCTTTAACATTAAGATCAGAATAAAAGACGAAGGATTTAAAATTAAATTAAACTAAAGAATAAGTCATCATTAAAATGTAGTACACAAAGGCATTATTATAAATTAATTAACGAGACAAACATTTTACTAAATATTCCTTGTGAATTATTGTACAAAAATTGATATAAAATATTAACTTCAGTTAGGTCCACACTATGTCGTAAGAATATTATGAAATTCAATAAAATGAATTATTATAAAGATTTCTTTTTTTATAAGTCAATTCAATTAAAGTATTTATTTTATTTATGTGATAAACACTTTTATTTTATATTGATAATGGAAAAAAATAAGTCTCTGTAGTCAATAAATTTCACTACTAGCATAAAAACTTGAAGGGAAAAAAAGATTCATAGAAGTACCCGAAAATATCACGACGTATGTTGTCCTTCGCTTGTTTATCGTCTTTTTTTACCTGACTCCACAGCTCTGGTTTATAAAAACTATTGATTTGATTAAGCTTGGACACGATAATTAACGTTAAAACGGCCAACTTCTCAGGGAAATTTGAACTGCGCACCACGGTGCAAGGGGATTCGAAATGAAAATACTATAAAATGCAAAATTTTCCGTCATACTTTAATTTTTAACGATCTCTAATTTAAGGCGTCTTTCTTGACCTTGGAGGGTCCGTGGACGAGTCCTGCAGACCTTAAAGGTCTTTCAAGTCAAATTCTTGGACTTCGCCTTCGAGCTGAGCGCCCCCTCTTCGCATCCGGTGTTCTGAGGATACGCTGCATGGCGTCGCTTCCACCGCTTCTTCCCGGAGGCATCCACGCGAGGCAAACAGTGGCCACAGCCTCGCTTGTTAGTCAGGGATTTCTCACCAACGAGAAATTGGCGTGGCCTGGGAGTAAGTATATACATCTTTACTTTTCTATTATATGAGCATTAGCTATCCTATGTTAAGACAATAAACGGTAATTCACTTATAAGTACTTAACACTGATGTGTCAAAAGATTCGCTCAGTTTTGTCCATAACGAGTGGGGGATTTTATTGAAATGAATTTGTTTATTTATGATGACATCAATAATTAAATTTTAGTTGCATATCTTCCGTAAATTACACGATTTTTTTAAACAGTTTCTAAAAAAATCAGAGTACGTAAAAATTGATCTCGATTCCAAATAAGTTGACACCTCTTGAAACCCTCTTGCGATATTTTGCTTAATACACGTCAAAATAAAATCACTTTAATGATAACGAACTTATTTAATTAAAATTGCATTATTTTCTTCTAGGCGACAGTTCCAGAATATTGCCCAAGCTGCAGTTAATAATAGTTTGTATTTTTATATTATTTTTAATGAAAAACATCTGCATGTGGAGACCGTCATAACTTTTCTATGTAATCTAAGATATATCTAATTTAATATATACATAATTATACGTTGCATTATATTTGTTTAAAAATGAAAAGCATTTAAATACTCATGTATTATGTTAAAATACTACAAACATCATTTATTTTTAATTGTTTAAAAAATATATTATTTCGTTTATTTTGTTGTACTTCTGGAATAAAAAAAATATTTTATAAAAAGTAATCTGTGATTGGTATAGGGTGGGAATGGGTATTGTATCAGAGAAACATTAAAAAGCACTATAAATAAATATTGGTAACGAAATTAACATTGCGTTCATATTTATGCAATTAAAAAAATACGTTTCTTAATCTTGTAAGCCTTATAAATAATAATTTAAAATTAAAGTTTATAGTTAACAAGTGACATACGATTACCTCCAGTGGCGGATTATTCTATAAGCGCATGAAGCGTGTGCTTGGGGTCTCCGAATCTTAGGGGCCTCAAAAATGATTTAAAATATAAAAACAATATACTCTTTGTTCAGATTTTAATATATATTTACTATTTTACATGAAATATTTTGACGTTCTTATTTTATTAGAAAAAATAGGCCCCCCAAATTTTATTGCATCTGGGGTCTCTCGTATGCTTAATCCGCCACTGATTACCTCCAATGATAGAGATAAATTACATACATTGACAGTTCACTGAACCCTACTAGCTACTAGTCTTAAATTGACTTGTGTACCAAATACTGCATCCGTTATTGATAATTATTCATATTCATGGTAGACTGATAGAAATAAATTTTTGTAAAACAATTAAATTATTTGTTTATTAATTTCTAAGTCTAAAGTACTTGATCCATGTTGAAAATTAACTGTTACAAAATAATCTTATTACATACTTCACTTTTTTAAACTATAACAAGTCAAAAAATAGCATTCCGAGATAATTTGATTGAAAGATTCAAACACTTTTTACTCGATCTTAACTCTTCGATTGCATGCTATGTTAGTTTAGTAGTAGAGCCTCTAATCTCGATCAACTATAACTCAATATAATTTATGTAAAACATTTTATTAACGTTAACATAATTAACGTAATGCATTATCAACTTAAAATATTTAAGTTAGGTGCGATATTTTATTTGCATATTTTTTAATTATTTCCGAGTCTGAAAAATTTAAAAATCCACGGAGGGTAAGCAGCTTGCTGTTCAATAAAAATCAAATATTCCGCTGACTTAATGTATAAAATTGTATTCAACAATACTGCCGAAAAAAATATGGCAATCTTGATGAAATATTGTGTCGATATCTTTTTACATTATCAAGACGTGTTCCAGTTCGTGTAATATTATATTTCTAGCTGCGCTTTCAATAAAAATATGATATTTACCGCAATAGAAAAAATTCTCATAGAACGTATAAATTCATTATGATGCCTCCTTTTTATATTATAATACTATGATATTTGTCAATTTAAAAAAGTATTTAAAAGGCTTACAGGTTTAAATAACAATAAATAAAATTAAAAACTATATAATCTTTAATATTTATTTATTTTAAAATGCTGTTAGAGAATTAAAATAATACTGTAAATTTACAACTGTTTTTGTTTATGTATGTATATTAAAATTTATATAATTTTTGAGATTAAATTAAAAAAAATATCAACTATTAATCGTTTTCCTATTTCAGTGATGCCACATTTTTTTAAAAAATATGTATTTATAATTTAATTTAAATAAAACAAAAAAATCGTAGTTTATTGTTAAATGTCATTGCATAGTACTTTCGATGGATTCGGCGGTAACTTTGTGGAAGTTCATTTTAATAAAAAAAAAAACTGATTATTCCACGTATTTTGGAATAACGTGGAATACGTGGAATAATCAAAGTTATTTTTATTTTATATGTCATTGCATAGGTTTTTTTGAAATTCTTTTATAAGCGACCGGTGTATAATTTAATAAGCTCTGAACTAATTTGATTGTTATATTTAATTACTCTGCAGAGTAAAATTTACGACCACAAGTGTTGCAAACCAAAGTTTATTGAATCCGAGTGCACTTCAGCAAGCAAGATTTCACGCTGGCAGTGATTTCAATTATTACCATGTTACTTGAACAGAATACTTGCAAGCTCATTGAAACGGTACAATGAAGCAAATATTCAGCACAAATTATTCCATATTTTTTCTTCAAAAATTCTCTCGATTCAAATCAGAGAGTGTTTTGTAATCAAGTACCAATTTTAAACTGGAAAATAAAACTGTCGTAGATGTTTTACTCATTGAAAATGCTTTCCTGAACGAAATCGCTTATGATTTGGATTGACGTGTGGGCGTGTATTTCGATTATTGCTTCGTGTACATTCAATTTGTTTCGTTTCACATATTATTTTATCCAGGTGTGATATCGGTGGCAAGCGCAAAATCTAAATCATTTTTGAAAAATGTCAGATATAAAGGTACACAAGGTTGGAATATTTTTCCAACTGACAAAAAATGATAGTTGGTACTAGGGCCTAAATTCCCTAAAAAATAAAAAAAACCTCAGATTTGTCAGATCAAAATACTGCAATTAAATAAAACCGTAGATATTATATTTTCCTTGGTAGAAAAAAAAATAGTTTGTCACACTACAATTATATATACCATTAAAAAAAGTTGATGAGGTAACTGCGCCGATATTTTGATAATTTGAAGTTAGGCTTAAAACTTGCGTATATCGCTTTTTATAAACATTTTTATTTCAAGCTTCTTGGTTTTAAAATGAAATACTTATTTATAAGGCCCCGAAGACAGAGCATGCTTACATACGAAGTAAACTTTGTCATATTTTCATGTCGTAAATATATATTTTTTTAAATGCAAATGTGTTAATCATATTAGGGTAAGTGCAGCGATTGTCATTTTTGACTGTAGTAGTCAAATTTATAGTTTGATAATCTATTCAAAACATTTATTTATGGATAATATAATTGGGTGTATGTACTGAGTCAGTTTTTCAAAATGTCGGCTAGCGTTAATGATGCATTCTTTATTATATCCAAAATACAACGATACATGCTCTTGATGTAATATTTTGTACGTACATATAGTACATTTCTAAAAAACAGCATAGATTCGAAATCGCATAAAAAGGATTGACTGTATGTTACAAAAATGTACGGAGACGACGGATAATGTATAAAAAACATTATTTTATTTATCGGTTTAGTCTATTTAAAAACATTATAATTTTCATAGTACATGATAATCCATGTATATTGAAGGTAGTACTTCAAATTTAAAACATTGTTAAATGGATTTTACCGAATAAAAGAATTGAATTTAATTAGGAATAAGCCTCGTGCTTCTAACTCTGACGACTATATTACACCGTGTCTAAATTATTGTAATTTTGAAACCTTAATCGACCAACTTGATACCAATGCCAATATAATAAATATCTATGATTTATGGCAAAACATACTTTATAAATTATTTGATGATATTTAATCTACATAAAATCTGGATGTCGCTACAA
The DNA here is from genome assembly GCA_031772345.1 of Himalopsyche anomala. Taxonomy (NCBI): domain Eukaryota; kingdom Metazoa; phylum Arthropoda; class Insecta; order Trichoptera; family Rhyacophilidae; genus Himalopsyche; species Himalopsyche anomala. The sequence continues at coordinate 9,502,347 of CM062825.1, read as the reverse complement.
TAAAACGCAAATGATTAACCGATGCTTTACCAAAGAATCAGCAAATCAAAAACGAAAATATCGACCCGTAATAGGCAAAAAATCGAAAAGTACGGTTAGGAAGTAGTAAAATTATCTGACTTCTTTCAGTTAGCGTTTCTCAACCGGGGTGTCCACGTGGAACAAACGATAACAAATCAAAACACTAAAATGCACAGGCCCCGAGATAACTCTCCAAAATTTAAAATCGCTGACCTTAAGCGATATTGAAAAATTACTAGCTCAAAACACGATTTCCCGAATTGAGTCGCTTAAGTTCTTTTGCCGATTGTTAGTCAATATGAAAAGGGTCGCATTACAGAAATACATGAAACGACAGATTAATAAGGCTGTCGTAAACTGCTTGTCAACAACATTGCTTTGATTTACCGACATCGTTATGTAAGTGTTAACATTAAATATGAAACTGTTTATATAAATGAGTTACGCCTGTATTCCACACACCATCAAAATATTCCACATTCCCTGCACTTACCCTTTCTATTATATGTTGCTGTGTACTTCGACCATAAAAAAAAACTGTAGTCGTCAACCGTTTAATAAAAACCGCTCACTTTTCAATTGTTGTTCAATAGTAAATTTCACGAATTTTTATACGTCATGTTTTGAATATTTTTTTTCTACATCTGTTTTATATTTTGATTAAGAAAAACGTGTTGTTGTGATATCAACACAAGAGTTGTATTGATATTGAATTAAATCACTTACTTACTATACTAGACTGCATATTTGATTTCTGATTGAATATCGTGTGAAAGTTATTTAAAAAGACAAACATCGAAGCTATAAACGATATATTCGAAATAAAGAAAAAAAATATTGTGTACGAAAAAAATACCAAGGCCTACCATAAAAAGTTGAATTACCAGTGAGCGGTAAGGAAAAGTTTACGACCCCTGATATGATAACACATCGTCATACTGAAAAAAACAAATATTTGAGCCAATCGCTATTTCACGATTGACTGTCAATCAAATAAAATTAAACAATTTGTTGTTCAAATATTATCAAAAAAAACTGTTGGAAAATAAATACAAGTTGATCTATCGATATGAATACATTTTAATTTATGCATTATTTTTGTGACATATGTGGTTTTAAAGCGAGATTTAATTTTAAATAAATATGTTTGTTTTGTGTCAATATTTTAAACAATGACTTGTTTCATCTGATGGCTAGAAATTTTTCTTTTTATAAAATAAATGATAACCAATTTTACTAATTGTGAGCATTTTCAACTTGAACGAGCTGAAGTCTTTTCACCATAATTTTATCAGTCAACATCTCGACACCTCCTACGTAAAATATTGTAACTGAAATATCGACACTATAAGGCAGAGTAGTTTAAAGAGGCAAAAGCTTGGTATACATCGTTATACACCCAATTTTATGCAATAGACAAAGAATATTCCATGCTTTTCTCGTAACTTAAAGTCACATAATACTGTGTCGATTTTAAAAGCAATTTGTATTTTTTTTTCATAAACGTAATTAGCATGTTCTCGCGTTGGGGTTGTTTTCGTTTATTTTTTCTTTTAAACATGTATTTTTTAATTTTTTAAATATATAAAACGAAATGTTCTAATAACTATTGATGTGATTAAATAATTAAAAATGAATTTAAATAAACAAATAAAACAATGAAATCATTAAACTATAAATTATTATTGCTGTCTCTTGCAAAAACATAAAGAATGTACATATATAAGTAAGATAGCACTCTGTAAAAGTCATTGTAAGCACTGTGAATAAATAAATTTGTTGTTATTGTAAAGTGGTCATTATTAATTATTTATGCCTGTAGGTACAAGGATATTGTTTTTTTCGCCCTATCTATTCTATTCTGCCCAGACTCTAGTGCAAGGGTTCCCAACCGATGGAGAATTCCTCCCTTGAGTGGAGGGTTTCAAAGTTCCATCGTTGAATCACTAGATTTTTGTTTTCATTTTGAAAAGTTCCTTAAAAGTATTATTTTAAATACAGCACGACATTTTCACGAATTATATTCGATTAAATCACTTTGCATGTACGTGGGTGACATTTTTTTATTACACAAATCAAATTTTACAGTAGACAGAAAAAACATATTTAAAAGATTTTAGGCTAAAAGCAAATTATGAAATATACACAACCCTGAAGTGCACGGTGACTAATAAACTGGTTTTTTATTGACTTGGCCTAATACTAATTTAATAATTTGTTGAAGAAAAACCTTTTTTTAGGTCTTTTTTCCTGGTTGCAATTTTCACAGGCCTATCTTTTTTAAAACTTAAAAGCTAAATTTAGATACTAATTCGGCATTTTCAGCATCCATCCTTTTAATAGAACGTGTATCAATCAAGTTGTATAGATTGTGATTATCGAAAAAAGCTGTTTTAGAAAAACTGAGAGTTACGTCCTTTTTCCTTTCCACAGTCGATATGATTCTACTGAAGAAGAATGAAATATGCTTCAATAAAAAAACATCAAAATAAATTTACAATAGTACAGAAATACCTACATATTCAAAAAGAGTTAAAAAAAACTTCGTACATATATGTATATTAATTCAAATATAACTTTTGAGTTAGACTGTCTTGGGTAGAGGAGGAATTACATTCTGAACAGTGTTAAGAAGGGAGATGGAGTGAATGAGGTTGGGAACCTCTGGTCTAGTGGGCTTTGCGAGAGAAGTTACTAGCTGCCTGCCTATTTATTTACATTAACTGAAGGCTCTTAGCAAAACACATTACCACTATTTCCAAAATGAATGCTTTAGTTGACCAAATAAAAGCAAATGATAGCTTATTCAAGACTTATCGTGATTTAGGATGTTTGTAATAGTCTACCAAGGGCGTTTTTTTTTGTGGAAAACACTGAATTAAAACCTCATAAAATTATTGATACGGATGCTATGGAAATTGATGGATTATTCAACAAGTGTATCGTAAGTATTATATAAAAGATAAATTGATTTTTTAATTTAAACTTTGTAATTAAAATGCCACCTGTGTGGTCGAGTGGTCAACGTCGTTGGCTTCGTTTACGTAGGTCACGGGTTCGAATCCCAGTACAGACAGTTTTATAAATTGATTTTTCAATCGATTTATTAATTTCTGTTCGAAGGCATGGATGTATGTGATGTCTTGAATTCCCTCCTCCCACCCGTCCTATACTATGAACTAGGCGTATCGAGAGCGATTAGCTAATCATTAGTCCTGTCGTAGTCTTATCCTTCTATAGCTACTCTCTTTGGAAAAAAGAGATTGAGCAACTGAGTAACAAGCAGTTCTTGTTTATGAGTCCATTGGGAGCGAACATGGTAAAAAAAAATGTTTTAAATTAGATTCAGGTTATAATAGCCATGCGTTGGCGCCATAATCAGTTATCCAACATCGTTGGCTTTGTAACAGAGCACACGGGTTCAAATCCCAGTACGAACAGATTTTTCAATAAATTGATGGATTACGGTTTGAACGATTGGATGTTTGCAAGGCTTAAAATTGCCTCCCTCCGATCTATCCTTTCCTGAAAATTGGGCGTAGTAACAGCCATTAGCTAACTACCTAGCCTTATATTTCTACCCCTACTCTACTTGAAATAGCAGTTGAGAAACTAATGAAAAGCATTTCTCGTAGATAGAAAAACTCTATTAGAAGTCCATATGATCTACATTATAAACGGACATGGTAAAAGACAAAACCAAAAATAGCCAAGTCGTTAGATTTTTTAATTTTTTTAAATCACATAAGAACTTTTAAAGACTTTAAATCAGCAAGAAGAGTAAAGAGTATTACGCACAGTAAATCAAATGGTTAGTGGTAAGTTGAAATAATATAAATTTGATAGTGTCGTTTCTGGAAAATGTGCTCCAACTCATCCAATTTTTAGGGTAGAACTCTTACAGCGGAAGAGTGATAAGAGAATTTTTTAGTTGTTATGGTCTGATCACAAAAAAATGTATTGTCTTCTTTCGATTATTGGCTTATTCAAAGTTTCGTTAGATTTTTTGTGTCTGCAAGCTAGAAATGAGGTGAAAGCGAGTTTTGTGTTATAAAGTTTTGAATAAATTTTTAATGCGCAGCACACCCACACGAACATAATTCTCTCTCGTTGTCTCCATATCGTTCGCACCAACGAGGGAATGCTTGCTTACAAGTGACTTGCCACCTGGTTGTAAGTTTCATTATCAAATATAATGCTTTTGTGCTCTGACAAGAAGACACTCGGTTAGTATAATACATTAATCCTGATGAAAAATGATGCTAGATTTTATGATATTGAATTTATTAATCATCTAAATTGAGATAATTGCCTGGCGAGAGATGAGCCTCTGAGTCATTAAAATTTTAGATTAGTTCTTACTGCAGCGGGCGAAGGCGACCTCTCAAATAAATTATATTTCCCATCAAATCGGTTAATAAGTTAATTATTTGTTAATCTTGCAGCGAACTTCCATTTAAATTACACAGCAGGGATGTAAGTTTTATGCAAAGTTTTTTGTTTAACGGATTATAAAATATCGATTTCGTGATTCTTTCAAACGCATGAGTTCAAAAAAAGTGAGGTTGAGCGACTGAGTAACAAACAGTTACTCGTAGAAAAACTTCTTTTAAGATACCTCCATCAGGAGGCCATATGCTCCACATTGGGAGCGGACATGGATATGTACATGTGTAATTAATGAAATAAATACAACATTATAAAAAAGAAATATAATTTGAGGGCTGCAAAAAAAAACGGAACACACGTAGGTTGTGAATGTCTGCTCTTGATATACAAGTAAAAATATTGAAGATGTGTTAAAAAACAATGTTTTAAAAACGGATCAATATCAAAATATTTCAATGTATTGATTATTGAGAAAATTAGAAAAAAAATACTAGGTAATAAATTAGTTCTCGCCGTCTTTCAAAATGACAAAAGTCAGTTACTGCTTTGTTCGTTGGGGATGTTTATTCTAATATGCTTTATAAATTATAATCGGATATAGTTTTGAAAAACATGAAACAAAATCCACAACTTTATTTGAAATAACTTCAAAGAAAGAAATATCAAAATAATTATAAATTGAAGGATAAACCGATGACGTTAGCTGTGGTTTCACCTCTATTTAACCCTTGGTTGACCGGCATAGGAAACTGTGTCCCCCCTCGCCAAAGTTCAATGGGCCACAGTAACTCTGCATAATCCGGGTCTTAAGTTTTGGTACCGTTCAACCCTTTTCAATGAGTGTAGGCCCTTAACCGATACTTTTAGTGAATTAAACCGCCTGCTTTGAGCTCGTATAATCTTAGTTTAATTAAAAGTCCCTACCGATAGTCAAAGCAATTATAAATATGCATTTTTGGAATCTGTTTTGATATGGAATACATTATTGAAAACAATTAATTCTTCGGTTTAGTTCGTTCAGCTGGTTTTTTGAATGTATCACCATTTAAAGCTTGGATAAGGTTTTATCATATTACATCATATCCATGGATATAAAGAAAATCTATTTGATTAAACGTCATAATCGATTTTCTATTTAATTTGTTTTCGCGTCAGTCATGTGAGACGTCATTTGCAAAGAAAGTTTGACTTTACTTCTGAATGTAGTCTGGTTTGTAAATATTCACCGACGACCTTTATACATTGTTTTAATTAAAATCATTACTTTATAAATATGATTAACATGTTTTATATTTTCTTTATAATATAATTCAAATGATTGTGCTATATTGTCTATTTTTATACCAAAACAAATATCATTCATTTATAAAATATATCCGTGGTTTTATTACCAAAGAAACGTGTTTAGCTCACTTTAAAAGAATCTTTAGACTGTATTAGATCTACATAATTGTAATGTAGGAATGTATTAAAAATTTGGAACAATAATACGAAAAACCCAATTTTATTTTGAATGTAAACTCATTACTCGATTTATGTAGTATCCACTTAACGCGGTCAATAAAAAGCATTTGTAAAAACTCAGTACAAAAAGCATTTGGTTAAATGGCGACGTGAAAACATAGAGATGAATAAAAACAATTTCTTTTGGTATGACGACTATAATTACTCTTGAATGATATCAGAAAACTGAAGGTAAAATATAATTATAAGTAGTAACAATTGTAAGATAATTAATTATTTCTTGCAAGAAAAAACTTATGATATAAATGAATCAACGGTACGTACAAAAAATGAGACATCCATTAGAAGACTCATTGCTTTATGATCTAATTTACTTCACAAATAAGATACACGATAATGAAAAAAAAAGAAAAATACGTTAATGAAATAAATTGAAGATCGTTTTTGCAATAAAAATATGCTATTAGAATTTACAAACATGCTGCAAACTGTTGATATGTAATGTCTTATTTAATTATTTTTTTAAATATATGTACATACATACGAATTTTCCTATTTTATACGGATATGCCAGTACGCTAACAAAGGACTCGCTGAATCTCAATTCTATTAAATTATATTCGCAGTGTTCTGGGAAAGGGGTGAAATTCTTTATTTTTTTTATCCATGTGGAGCATATGTCTTCCTAATGGAGGTATCTCAACAAAGGTTTTTCTACGTTAACTGTTTGTTACTCAGTCGCAAACGATAACGAATCTAACGAGAAAAAAATAAATAGGAAAATTAAATTAAAAATAGTCTAGTATTCTGCAAAGCTTCATTCACACTTGCTTACCTAATTCTAATGTTTGTGACACCTTTATGAATAGGCACATTTAACTAACCGCAGAATTGTTTAGTGGCCACATGTGTCAACATAGTGTCCATAAATCTATGTATGTACATCAGTGATTCTTAGCTGCGAGTGGTCCGCGAAATTATCAGAGATTTTAGTACAGCTCATTCATAGACATTTGAAACAAAACAGTTTTTTAATGCTAGTAGTCAACGATATTACTTAAAGTTTAAATGCAATTTATTAATCGATTTAAAGTTAGTCGTTATTGATAGATTATTTTCAGAAACACTATGGGGAAAAATGTTTTGAAAAATCCGAGGATAATTGAATATTGTTCATTTCAAATCAAATTAAATGTTTCAAAAATAAAAGCGTAAAATGTTTGAACGACTCAAATATCATATAATAGTTAAATTATATTTTAATTTTGATGTTTTTTTGCATTATATTTTTTATTTAATAATAATGATAAATCCCACTGCAAAAGTATTCTTAAGATCAATTTTCTGTCAGGAATTTGCTGGAAGACCCATCGATTGGATCAAATTTAGTGGAGATAATTTTTTTAAAATCCATGTCCTCTCTTAACGTGGAGATGCTGCTTCCAAATAAGGTGTCTTCTCAACAGAAGTGTTTCTACAATAACTGTTTATTACTCAGCCGCTCAACCTCTCTTATTAAAAGAGAAAAGTAAGGATAGAAGGGTAAGGCTAAGCAGGACTAGTGGTTAACCAATCGCTTTCCCTACGCCCTGTTATTAAAGATTTGGAAGAGTGAAAAGGAATTTTTAGTCATCACAATGCTGTTCGTACTAGTACTCAAACTCCTGAGATTCGCTGGTATGGAAGCCAACAACGTTAACCGCTGCGCCATAGAATCGACTAAAATGTGATCTATTATGTAGAAGTTACTATTGCAAAAAATGTAGTACATCAATATGTTCAGGAAATTGCTTGCAGCAGCTGATAAAGAAAGAAACGTTATAAATTAAATACATATGATTAGGTGTACATATGAAAATAATTATTAAAAAACTATCCAATTGTTCGCTTAATTTTTTAAAGATTTAATTTGAAATGAAAAACTTTTATCAAGTAACAACTTTATTTATTTTAATAAAACCAAAATGTATAATTTTTGAAGGCCTGCGAGGTTGCAAGGTAGTTGTGTACAGTTTAAATGGAAAGATTTCGTTTACATATTTTTAACTGCACGTTTTTCTCAAACTGCTCATTTAAACTTGGTGTTTCGAAAATTTTCTGTGTGCTCCAAAACGTTGCGTGACAACGAAAGGTTAAGAACCACTGTTATATAGAGTATTTATTTTGCGTTCAGCGAAAAGATGCATTGCTGGAATATGAAATGTATCTTGCATTTATATTTGTATAAATAATTCGTATTTCAGATACATAATTAACTTAGCATAGTGTTTTTGGTTCATTTAAAACTGTATAAATTTTAATATCAGTCAAGTCGTAGTAAATTTACTGAAACGTGTTTTCAATGGAGAACTCAAAGTTTTGTACTGCATTCTTCTTTATTGTCATGCATACTAATTTAATTAATTAATTTATGTCTGAGAATTGTGATGAATAGTTTGCACGTTATTATTCTTTAGTTTTACACATTTTAAATGTTTTAACATAAAATTATTGTTTCGAAAACATCATTAATTGTTCTCTTTGTTTTTAACTTGTGACAGAACAAAAATATAATTTTTATGGGTACATTTTCCTCAAACATATTATCACGAATCATCGACGAAATTTTGAGTGAAGTCGAATATAAATCGAGCGATTTTGTGTAGAATTATACAATCTATTCTTTAATCTGGCTCCAACCCAAAAAAGGATTAATCACATTTAATGACCTATTTTTAAATATCCAACATAAATGTTTTTTATAGAAGTGATAGGGTTTATACAAAAACCGATTTTCGGATTAAAATATTTTTTAAAGCAAGCCTATAATTGTGAACTCATAGTGTTGTCAGTTGTTTCATATAACCTAAAAAATTTCAGTGTCTTGTTGTTGTTCTTGCCATCTTTCTATTCACCTATTCTATTAACCTAACCTAAGCCGTAATGTAATTTCTACTTTGACTAGCGCTTATCAGTGTACTAAAAAAACCCAAGCCGCATTGTAATGTTTTCTTGTATAGCGCTCGACAGTGGGTTTATACATCTACTCGCAGTTCATAAATTGACTAGTCAAAGTGAATTTGATTTGTAATTATGCAAGTTTCAACTAAAACTACTAGTAAATTTATACACTGACGAGATTTCACACTGTAACTGTGACATATATTATAAATGTACATATAATCCAAACGTAACATGCTTTATACGTTCTATTAGAACAGATACGATATTTTTTTTATATATTTGATTTGAATGCTTGTAAAATTCAAAATGAGGTAATTATTGTAGGATTGAGTAAGAAGTAAGCAAGTGTTTTTTTCTTTTTCTTAAATCATTTTTATGCGCTAATTCAAAATCAATTTGTCTGCAGTGGAATGTTAACGAGTATGCAACAACGCTGAAATGCAAGAAGTACTTAAGTACATTTACCCCAAGAATTTGATCACCGTAGTGTAGTGGAGACAGTAGCTGCCAAGTGTAATTATTATGCTGCGATGCGAAAATTGTAGTTGGGACAATAAATGTTTCACCATTTCGGATCATTAAGCAAGGAAAACTTCCGGCCTGATGGGAAACACGATGTCACTCCAGAATCAGTTCGTACAATATCCGCGTGATAAAAAAATCTTGTTCATGATACTGACAAACTTTGCTTTAAATAATTGTATTATATTATTTACACTTGACTCTTTTTTTAAGCGTTTTTTAGTCTTTTTTTTAAATATCTCTATACTACATTCCTTGCATATACTTACTACTCAGTAGAGCTTCCAATTAACCGGACATAAACACTAACCGGTTTTCGGTTTTTTTCTGGCAAATAAACCGAGTAACTGGCTTAAACCAAAATATTATGTATTTTGATTAGATAGGTATGCAAAAAAAATCGTAGAAATTTTTCAATATTTGGCATAACAGCTAATTCTTCAATTTCAAACAAAAAACACGACATTTATCTTAATGGGACTCTAGTTACCAACCTGTTTGCTATGGCAAAGTAACAATTACTATAACATGTGAAAAAATATTTTATGATAAAAAAAATATACGTCAAACAAAAAAAAATAGAGCTTGATTATAAAACTTACCAAAAGAATGATGTTTAAATGCATTCAATTTTTAAAAAATACCAACTGGATAAGACAAGAAATCCAATGTTTAGACAAAAATAGAGTAAAATACCAAAATATTCACTTGTCGAAAAATGAAAAATTATTTGAAAGAGTCATTTCTGTTCACAACATGGACAACTTTGAGACAGAAGTAGATTATTCTACAAAATATATATATATGTACATGTTTGTTGTATTTTGTGAATTTTTTCTTATATAACGCAGTAAATTCATTATAGAACATTTTTCTTTTTTTTTATAAAAAACAATGAAAAATAAGAAAAGAGTATTTTTGATAGAACCCGGTTAACCGAGAGAAATTAACCGGTTTTCGGGTTTTTTCAAAACACGCGATAAACCGGTTAACCGGTTTCGGTTTAAGCCGGTTTGGAAGCCCTTCTACTCAGTATTATGCGTAGAGAGATTAATTCCAGTAAACTCAAAATTTTTGGAAAGAAATATTACACAAGCTCTGGATATCTCAAGTGATAAGAGCGATGTCGAACGAAATTTGGGTATATTGTCTGATAGTGATAGTGAATAATATTTGTTACGATTTTTTAATAGTATTTTTAAAATAAAATAAGTACACAATAAAAAACAATAATGTTTACTTTTTTATGTCCTAAATTTATTTATATACAAGGGAACCTATCCACCACTATTTTTTATAATAATATATTTTTTTACACAGCATTGTGTGAAGCGTATTAACTATCTACCATGTAAAATGAGATTCCAGTGTAGATATTGAATATTGGTTGAAAATAAGTATTTGAATATCAAGAATTGAAATGAATGAAGAAAATGCGGGGGTTACAATATACGTATTGGATGACTTTATCATATTTATGGCAAAACAATTTAATAATTGTCAAAACGTACTTATTTTCAGAACATATCTTATGTTATAATTATGGTGTTTAAATAAAGACAAAATATTATACCAATGTATTCGATGATATCGAACGAATAGTATTCTTCAGTTTTAGGGTGTTCACTGTCAATACTTGGTGGAAAGGCATTATATTAATAAAAAAACAATATTCCTTTGTACTTTATTCCACTTTATTTAAAAAGTCAGTACCGGTTTCACTCATTGCGAGTTGAAAATGATCTCTATGAGCGAAACCGGTCCTGACCTTTTAAATAAAGTGGAATAAAGTACAAAGGAATATTGTGTTTTTATTAATAGAATAGCATTCTTATAGTTAATTTAAATGTATTAGAAAGTCCGAATATTCCATTAGAGTCCTTTATACAGACACATACAATCAAATATTAATATCAAAAGCAAATATTAACAATATTTAGAATAACAAAGTTCTATATTACATAATTTAGTTTTAGGTGGTATAATTATTCGATATTACACAGTCTCAGTTCATGTATATTAACTTAAAACTTATTCTATGAGAGGAATATTGTTTGTTCTCTGGGGCAATCCAATTCTAAAGGGAAGGCGAGTATCACAACATTAGCTTTTAACTTCTCCTCTGCCATCGTATGAATGTGAGTAAGCATTTTTTATTTTCTTTACTGGAACATCAGATTCACTAAATAAAATTCTATTTTCCGGCTTTATTTGGTTAGTTTAATAATGGTAGTGGTGTAATGGTTTTTGTATCAGCGAAAATAAAAATGCTTTAATAAAATTAGAACGATACTTTTGAAAATTTCAACAAACGTTTTTCCATAAATACTCATGAAGTATTATTTATATAATATATGCCGTATATCCACAATTATTAAACATGTGTTTTTTTTTTATAATTTTCGTGTTTCTAAATTCGTAGTGCGTCTTAAAATCACTGTCAAAAATGAAGCAGTCGCGGCGATTCACAGAAGTATAAAATGACAGAAAAGGTGTCACTGTCAGTACTGTCAGTTTTTCGGAAAAAAATAGTAGATTTTTTTTTTTTAAAAAGCGCTGTATTATTTATGTCCTTGATGGGATGAAAAACGATATGTTATAAGACGACAGAGACAACAACGAGTTTGCGTAAATATAATAAAATATTATGCGGAATAATTGGACATTTAAATCACAAGAAATTTAGGACTTCAATGGTGATACTAACATTTTTTTTCAATAGTTACTTAAAATACTGTCAATTCAATAATATCAATTTGTTTCAGTTCTGAAAAAAATATTAATTTATATATAATTGTTTGCTATTTCGGCGTACATTCTCATCAGAACTATGTTTAAGCTGACATTAACTAAGCTATATATACTGGCTTAAAAGAGATACACAATACATTTTTTTATATATTCTAACATCCTAACATACTTCGAAAAATACAATATTACATATAATAAATTATTATGAAATGAAACACTGCAAAATGGTGTCGAAAATTCTAGAAAGAATCAATGAACAAAATAATTTAAAAAAAACCGCAATCAACGCGTTGCCAAGTGTGACAACTATAAATAATTATGCTTTTTTTGGAGGAGCAATTCATAGAAGCTTTGAGGTTTTTCATTTTTTTTTTATTTTCATGTCCTCTCCCAAGTGGAGAATAAAGTCTTCTAATCTAAGCTTTTTTCTTCTACAAAATGTAGTACTACTAAACTACTGTTTTTTAAATGAGTAATGAGGATAAAATAATAGAGCTAGGATTGGACTATTGATTTTATTATCGCTCTCGATACGCTTCGTTATATAAAGAATAAAAAAGAAGAAAAAAAATATGAACAACATATTTAAATACCCATGCCTTCGAACCGAAATTAATTGAAAAAATCCTGATAGTGAGATCAGTCACGGAAGCCAACAACGTTAACCGCTGCGCCACGGACCCGATTTTTTTTATTGATTGGTAGAACTCCATGAAAATAAGAAAAGAAGAGCAATTTATTTATTTATGCATTGATAATCGACACTCAGTGCCAGCGCGAGGTTATTTGGCGTCCTCGGCAACGGTTATTGGCGCGCCCCCTTTTTCACAAATCATCCCACTTTTTTTAAAAATATTATTTGTTATAAATATCCAAGTCCACTCCCAATGTGGAGCATATGGCTTCCTAATGGAGGTATCTCACCAGAAGATTTTATACGAGAACTGTTTGTTATTTAGTCACTCAACGTCTCTTTTTAGAATACGATACATAATTACAACGAACACATACAAACTTCAAAATAAAATAAGAAATACTATATTATTTACCATTATTAGAGTATATGAAAATAATTGTAGTACCCCACTTATCCGCCCCCTAATGGTTTGCGCCATAGGCGGTTGCCTATTTCGCCTGCATGATCGCGCCGGCCCTGTCGACACTGACACAATTCTTAAATCAAGTCAATATAATATAACTGAGAATCCATGTTAAAGGGTGCAAGCACCTATGGATTTCATTAAAGTATAGCTTACTATTTTTTAATAAATATAAAATGTATTTTTTTTTGGAAGCTTTTTAGGTTTTTTTTCATGTGACGTGAATTTGTGTGTTTTGCCAGACCATAAAGCTTGAAAAAAGTAACACGGCGTTTATAAATAACTGAAAACAGAACTTTTAGTCGTTTTTTGTCTGTGAAAAAGTTTCAAATATTGTGGATGATTGTCTTGTATATACGATTTTTGTATAATACAGTATGCCATTCAATTGAATAGTAAAATGGTACACAGTATGTAAGCGTCAAAGATTATGAATTTATGCATGAACAATGTGTTTCATTAAAGACACGAAACGTAGGATTGTCACAAGGAGCGTGCATATTGTGGTTTTCCTTCAACCCTTTTGCCGGAGTCAAAAAGCCATGGTTTATCTCAAAAAAGGTCTGCGAGACGTATATATCATTTCAGCAAAAGAGTAATGATCTGAAAAAATGCGCTTCTAAATAGCAAAAATCTCTGGATAAATAGATTTAGTTTTATTGCTTCACCACATAAAACAATGTTGTGACAAAACTTAAAATTTTGTAAATATTTTAAAACAATACGAAGCTTTCTCTATCAATATAAGTGAAGGTAAAAATAAAAGAAAAGTTTTGTGTAAAAGTGTAGTTTAAGATTTCGACTGAAGGTGCTTGGTGAAATTTAAATACTAAATTTGAACCGTTCAAATTATGTACATCTACACAAGTTTTGTCACTAACGACCCGAGTTTCACCTTTTGGCATCTTCAGGCGTTTGAGTGCACGGATGAACTGACGTCGACTGAAACCCGGGTCGTTAATGACAAAGCTTGTGTGAATGTACATAACTTGATCGATTCAAATTTAAAAGAGTAGTGTTAGAAAACGCGGCTAAAACTCTAATTTTAAAATAATTGTGGTTTTTTTTTCTGCCTTAAAATGGTCATCAATTTGAAAACGTTTTCATTACTTTCAAGCAAGTGTATTATTATTTTAGCAATTTTTGATGATAAATTAAATGCACTACATTTAGAGCGGATATGGTAGAAAAGATTTCTTAGAAATTTCCTGTAATTACCATTCGATAGATATGGCTGTTTGATCAGCGCTGTCTCGTATATAAATTTTAAAATCGATAAAATATGCAAATTGTTCGGCTTGCATTCTAATCCAAGCTTATCTCCCTAAGTAGGCTTAACTTTTCGGCGATATTCCGAAGTATACATATTCGCGCCACGTGCACGGGTGCGATGAGAAAGAGCACATTACATGCACCGAGCAGCGTCACGTGTCGGAAAAGATTTAGGATCTGGAACTGAGATGCCATTTTACTATTCCTCTACAAAGGTTTTCATTTCCAATATACGCCAGAGAGAAATTTAAAATGAAAACCACTGACATTATCGCAAATCTGCTATCAAAGGGTATATATATTTCATTGTAAAGAAAACGTTTCTTATTGGGTTAACGTGTTAGTGGGTAAGATAGGTTACTATTATACAATATTTAAGGGCTGAATTTTTAACAGAGTTTAAAAGTATCAGCTATAAAAAAGAAAATAATTAATCAAACAGAACTAAAAATAATGAACTTTAAATGATCAAATTACTCCCATTCATTTTTTTTTTCGTCGGATAAACAAACTTAACAAAGTAACTAATAAATAAAAAAGACCTAAGCTTCACCTAAGAATTTTAACAAGTAACACTACAACGAGTTATAAATCGACAATTATTATAAGTTGTCCGTTTAGTAACGGCAACAGTGTCACATGAATAATGCTGTAATAGTCGCAACTAGGGATTCCAATCCGGATATTCGAATATTCGATATCCGGATATATTCGGCCCCTTTTCAACTATTCGATATTCGGATATTTGGGGTAATATCCGTATAGTATTCGTAATAATTTTTAATGAAATATGTTACAAAATCTACGAAAGATCACATTTTCTTCACACTTAAAAGATAATTATGAATTCCCAGGTAGTGGTGTTTTCGCCTTCACCCAACTCGAATGTCATCAATATCTTTTACGTGCGAGTTTTATGATTATTTAGTAAAAACTCAGAAATCGAGACCACTGTCTACTAGCAAAAACAGTCGGTTATTCCTGGTTTATTAAAATATGTTTTTTTAAATCATATTTTTAAAAATATTTTGTATATGATATATTTGGATCAATTAAAAAAAATAACAGAAAAGTTAGACGTGTTGTTTAAAACACTAAGTATTTTCAACGACAGGAACAATTAAAAACTAAGTTTAAAACAAATTTAAAATATGAAACATTTAATGTCCTATTTTTTTTAAAATATTTATTTATGAAATTTGAATAAATGACTTTTATTAAAATTGAGCTCGTTTTTAATGTAGATACTATTTAATTTAATATTTTAGTATAAACATATAGGATATGTTTTTACTAAAAACTATCCGAATATCCGAATACATCCAGATAGTTTCAGTTTTACTATTCGATATTCGAATAGTTGATAATGACGAATAGTTGGAATCCCTAGTCTCAACGCAATCCGCATCGTTGTTCAATTGAATTGTCAATTATTTTTTCATATAACACTTTGATATTTAGAATAACCTACCGCACATTCTCACACACTGTTTTCGAAACAGTTAACATTACCTATAGTATTTATTTTTACAGTATAACTATTAAAAACAGCTTTTATGACACTCATGAGTATAATTTTGAAAGCTACAAGCTTTAGATTAGCTACTTTAGTTCCGAATTCCGCCGTCGGCCATGTTATATATTACAACGATAATTTATAGTTTAATAATAAATAACCTTGTAGTCGAATTAATAGTGATCTGAGTGTATTTTTAATAAGCATCGCGAGTCGAGTGTATGTTCACTTATCCACAACCCTCGCAACATACACTCACATTACACTATTTAAAATATAAATTATTTAAGTAAGTGGTTTTACTTGTACGTTTGTTTTCGGTAAGATACTTTCTAACCTCTCTAATGTGTGACCAGCGCACTTGGGCTCTTGCTAATGTTGTTAGGGATCTCTCCATGGAGACAAATAAATTTTAATTATTCATACGCTAGGACAGTTATTATTCACGAATATTAACAAGTTAGCCTCGTTGGATTTGCAAGTATTTAATATGACCTTTAATTCGCAACGGTATTAACAGTCATGTTCTTATTAAAATTATTAATTAGTTTTTTGTTGAATACTTTATATTTTAAATAATAAGGCTTTATTTTGTTCTGTGAAAATGCTCGAAACGAACAAATGATCTTTTGGTAAAACTGTAACTCTAGGGATTGCAATTAGGGTATCCAAACCCGGAGCCTTTATCCAATCCCGGGATTTCGGGATTGATTAATTTTCAATCATGGGTTTGGGATTATTAGCTCACCGAAGAATTTGAAATCCTCGATTTGGTATACTTTTTTCCCAGATTATCTCCGAAAATCGTTTTTTTTAGCTCATCGAGAAATTTGAAATCTTCGATTTGGTATACTTTTTACCGATGAATTTGAAATCCTTGATTTGCTATACTTTTTCTCCAGATTATATTTTCCCAGAAACTCGTTTTTTTCTTAGCTTCCCGGGATTGCGACCATCTTAGTCCTGAAATTTCGGGATCGGGAAATTGGACGGGATTGGATGCCCTAATTGCAATATCGGATGAATTAATCTAAACCGGTATTTGAATATTTCATAAAAAATATCATCTTTTAAAAAATAGGGATTTTCATAATTATTTTAAAATCTCGTCTTAAAATAATAATACATCATTGAAATGCTCATTAAATCTGAAACCTGTCAATATTGATACAACTCGTAGCAGGTTTAAAATATCATGTGATGATTTTACATTTGTATTAACCAATCCTTTAAACAGGGTATTATCTTACACTACCGAGACGCAATTAGCACTACTTTCACAAATATTCTGACCAATACAGTTTTCATTGTATACAATTCAGAATCTAATTGTTAATACAGATACATATCACTATCACATAAGCTTAAATGTTTCGTTTCTAGCAAAGTTTCGATTCAATCAACTGTTCTATTTCTAGCAACTGTTTGAATGTTAAATTGTATAATGTTATCACTAGCTTCAATTGAAACATCCCATACATTAGTTATTTAATTTTGGAAGATACTATGGATAAGTAGTTACCCTGATATCCATTGGCGTGCAAATTATTTAGATACATGTTGAGTTAAGGTAGAGGTCCCCAACTTTTTTGGACTCTAGATCGCATTCTTAAATATTGGGGCGGGCATCACCTATTTTTTCTAAGGATATTTATAATTGGACAAGGATAATAAATAATACATATGAATTATTGATTATATTTTAACAAACAAAAAACAAATGCAAGATAAAAAAAATATAAAAAAGAATATCAGTCAGGGTGATCTTTGGTGCTGCATTTTATTGGCAAACGTCTCATAATTAGGAATGTATGATGATGTTATTGTCAGCAAACAATCTTAGAGATTTTCACCGGTGAGTTGAGATCTTACACTTTGATTTTACGAAGTTCATGTTTGAAAATAATGATTCGCAAAGATACGTCGAACCGAAAAAGGATTGTATTTTTTATGCCGCTTTTTCAGCAATGGATTTTTTTTCTGCTGACTGTATTCCAGAAGTCCTTCTCTGATATTATTGATTTCAATAAAATATCATTTTTAAGGTCCAAAATTTACAATTCAAGTTCTTGTGCCTTTCCTTGAACAATATCTGCAATACATGAAGCTATTTCTATTGTATTTATTTGGCAAGTAAAGGGATTGACAAAAAAGGATAAAATTGGCTCTTTGTGATCTTTTTTATATTTATATAAAAAAAAATAAGTTTTTATTTGTTTTTAGAACATTTCTGCGGGCCAATTTTGGCGGGCGCATAGAAAACGGTTTGCGCGCGCTAAGTTTTAAGCTATTTGCGTAAAGTATTTGCAATAATGTTTCTTTGATAACAGATGCAAGTGGAAAAAACAAGTACTTTTTTTAGAGATTTTCAAAATATCAAAATCCTCATTTGAGTTTATATCAAAACAAAATTTTTGTAGATAGGCTTCTGTTATCCTAAGCCTACAAGTTGTGCGCTACTGTTGCAACCGACTGTTGTAACTAAAACTTATTTGGACCAGGGCCAACCGAATCTTTGTTTTTGATTTCGACGGCATTTTATCTGCCGCTGGATTGTCACAATATATATCTGTATATAATATTATTTGAGAAAATTGGCAGAAAGATAAAATCGCAGATGCCGGCAACATATTAAATTGGTTTTTGTTAACAGATATCTTGATAAATATGGGCATGTTGTGTTGTTTATTTTGAGCTTGCGTAGGATTTATAAATGCTTAATATAACATGACAAACAAACAACCTAAGTAGGGATCGCAATACTGGGACAGTTTTAGAATTGAAAACGTGACATCTCATGATTTTTGGGATTCAAATCTTTGTGAAATCCTTCACATGTCCTTTTTTTATGATGATCGGGAATTGGATAAAAAATAGACGAGATGATACTTTACAATAATAGTTTGAAAACAATCAAAGATTTTATTTAAGAAAAGAAAATGACAACAAAAAATGTATAATATAATATTTTATTATAAGTCTGTTGAAAAGACACGTCGCACAATGGGTTGGAGCATTATTTTATTATCGTAGAGATCGAGCGAAAGTCATAGTTTCTATTTCGCTTTACAATGACACTTTTTATTTATATTAAGCAGATGAACTTCATTCTAACTTTACGCAAATAAATATATCATAGTATTTATTGTTTTTGATTTATTCCTGCTAAAGATGCTTGTCCGGTTGGTGCTCACGGACTCGAATAAAGTACAGAATGAATTTCTGTTCGATGACATATATATCTAGAATGATTTCCCACTCATTCAATCTTAAAAAAAACAAACAGCCCTGGTCTAGCCCTATTTTTTATCCCCAACTTTAAAAAAAAAGAAAGGTTGAGCAACTGAGTAACAGTTAAGGAATCCAATCCCAGACCCTTTTTGTGATTCCGGAAATTCGGGATCAAAAATTTTTCCAATCCCAGGATCATGAGATATCGGGATTGAACATTCAACATTAATTCAAGATTAAAAAAAAAGTTCTCGGTGATTTTAAAATCTTAGGATTTTTCAAAACTAATTTGGCCGCTTGTGTGGTAGAGTGGTCAACGTTGTTGGCTTCGGTTACGGAGGTCCCGGGTTTGAATCCCGGTACGGACAGTTTTATAAATTGATTTTTCAATCGATTTATGAATTTCTGTTCGAAGGCATGGATGTATGTGATGTCTTGAATTCCCCCCTCCCACCCATCCTATCCTATGAACGGGGCGTATCGAGAGCGATTAGCTAACCACTAGTCCTGTCCTAGCCCTATCCTTCTATTCCTACTCTCTTTGAAAAAAGAGAGGTTGAGCAACTGAGTAACAAGCAGTTCTCGTAGAAACACATCTGTTGAGATAAACTCCATTAGGAGTCCATATGCTCCACATTGGGAGCGGATATGGTTGAAAAAAAAAATAGTCGATTTCAAGAACTAAGAAACTTACGAAATTCCCAAAATGAAAAGACGCGAGACCTTCTTTTTTAGCGCTTGCGCAACTATCAACAATTTTCTCATCCCGAAATCCCCGAATTAGTACCATCACACTCCCGGGGTTTCGGAATCAGGATTGGAAGCTCTAGTAACAATGAGTTGTCGTGCAATTTTTTTATTAATATAAACTCCATTAAGAGTCTATATCAGGGGTAGGGAACCTCTTCTTCTCTAGAGGCCGCATTAATTTTTCTGATTCGACATAAGGCCGCAGTAAACATTTCCTTGGGAATCTTTGGCCGGAAACAGGAATTTAGAGTCAGAATATGTCGGGAATTTACGAATTTACATAAATTTAGAGAATTACAGAATTGGCCAGAACACCGCAGGTTCCCCACGCCTGGTCTATATGCTCCACACTGGTGCGGTAATGACGATAAAAAAATATGCTTAGCTGATAAAATATTGTAGTAAAGCACGCGAGCTTATTTATTATTCATTGAAAATAGATTACCCAGTAGATGGTAGATATAAAATTAAATACATTTCATAGTAAGTTAAGTTAAGTCACGCTTTTTCGGCTGCTCAAATCGGTTTAATCCTCATTACTTCGGATAATCAGGGCTCAACGAGTGTATAAAAAGATTTAATATAAAATATCGATCCCAAAGACGGCGCATTTTATAAAGTTGGCGAGAAAGTAAAGCAGGCAATACGTTATCTCAAAGGGCCATCTCATTGCGCTCAGATCGTGAGTTGAGTGCTAAGATACCGCAGTCTGGATTATGTAGCCAAGGAGAGATACTTCCTCTCCTAAATTAAGACTCTGATTGGGTTTCGGGACGTTTATTATTGTTTCATTAAATGATAAAAACAAAACAATACATTGAAGATACGGATCGGATACAAGGAATAAAATAATAAGAGGGTAAACAGAAAATCAGCAAACGCTGCACATTGCCGTTATTAATTTTGTTGTGTTAAGAGAACGGGAATTTACATGGTGAACGTGCGTTGCAACTTAGGAATCAATCCCGGACCTGATACTGGGATCGAGCATTACCATTAAATGCTGTATAAATTCGGGATTCAAGATTGAAAATTTTTTGCTCAGTGATTTTGAAATCATGGGGATTTTTTTTAAAAAGTTGTCGATTTCAAAAACCCAGGAATTTACGGAATTCCAAAATTGAAAAGACGCGAGACCCTTCTTTTTTTTAGCTTTCCAAAATTTTCAACTTTAAAAACCCAGGAATTTGCGGAATTAATAAAAAGAAAAAAAAATGGAAATTTTGTGTTATTATCATTAAATTATCATTAAGTTATTTACTTTAGTAATGTAGAATTTCACTTTGTTAAAAAAAAAAAAATTCAAATTTTAATTGTGTTTATAATTGCCATCATTCACCACTTATAATTTATTAGTCTTTGGTGATTTTTTAATTGTATGTTATAGGTGTTAAGCATCTTAATTTTGTGTAATTGTAGAGTCACTTATACTGTAGTTTGTTAATTCTTTTCATAGTTAATTGTTGCTTACACCTTTATTTCAATTTAATTTTGTATAAATAGCACTGTTTATATATTTTTCTTATCAGTTGACAATGCTCACAATGAGCGAAACCGGTTTTGACATATTAAATAAAGTGGAATAAAGTACAAAGGAATATTGTGTTTTTATTAAAATAGGTGAGTAATACTTTCACTGTGTTATAATTACGTTTGATTTAGCAAGCTTTCATTATGAAAAGTATTTTACAGAAGTGGTTTTTTTTAACTCAATCTAAACACCATTTTTCTTCAACCCTACAAGGTGTAGTTAATTACTATCATGCATCGGGGGATACTAAGTGTTTATAACGTTTGTGATGTAGTGTTCCCCAACGTCGTATGTAAGAGGTCATTTTGGAGACCGCTAAGTGTAAAAATGCTTGTCCGAGCGTTAATAGTCCATTGCCGCAAAGAAAACGAGTGCTGGGGATTCCCCGCGAGGGTTGTGCCCTACCTAATAAGATATTATTTTTCATTAAGCTCTGAGAGCTTTCTCTGATTCTCGATTCTCTAGTCAGTACTTGTAAAACTTTTTAAGTACAAAAAGCTCCGCCCCTGACAACGCTTTGCTGAGAAATAATTTTACAAACACAACACTAGTTTGAAAGTCACTACTCGCGATTTACCGACCGCAGTGGTCTGTTGGAAAACCCTGACGTTGAATTTAAGCCCAACTAAAAGAAATACGCAAGTATAAGTAGGGTGGTAACTAGGGATTCTGAAGTCTCGGGTTTTTCAAAGTCCCGGGACTCGAGACGTGATAAAGTCAAAGTCCCGGGATTTGGGACTTTTATTTCCCCTTCAATAAAATTATAAATTTATTTAAATTAAATATTTGTATGTATGTACTAAAAAGGGATGATAACGGTACATGTATTGAAAAAATAACAATGAATTGGGTAAAATTATGACCGTTACTTTACAAATCACAATACATTTTGTCCTATTGAGACATTGGTAACTTTGTACAATAGTGAAAAATATTTGTAAATAAAACAACATCAGATGATAGACACCAATGTAAATTTATTTTAAATCAAAATTAACTTTTAAGGTCACATTAGCGATTGCTTGCATCCAATTTTTATTTGTTAGAATGGTTTTTTCAAAATTAAAATGTACAATTTGGCTTTCCTAAGTCTCGGGACATTTAAAAACAAAGTACCGGGACTTAAGACAGCAAAAAACCTTGAAAGTCCCGGGACGTCTCGACACAGAATCCCTAGTGGTAACCAATTAAAAACATCGAAACATGGCCTTATGTGAGTCTTTCATGTATGTAACAAAAGAAGTTGTTTAGGTGAACTAATTTTAAGTTTATTTCAGAAAAGCTACGGATAGGGAAGAACAGGGTAAGAGAATACATTGGATAATCATAAGTTAGCCATAAGTTAGTCTCTTCGTTCCGTTTTTGACGATTTTGTATGATGGGTGCGAAGTAGACCTGCCACGATCGTGAACGAAAGAATACAAACGTTTTTATCTTTATGGCAAAGAGTCATTTGGTAACCTCTATTGTAATATAAAACAATACTTGCCTTCCTTCTTGCTTTATAAATAGTAAACAGAGTGAGTAAACAAATGGCTCATTGAGAATCTCAATGATATTGAACAGCAATTCGTT
The DNA here is from genome assembly GCA_031772345.1 of Himalopsyche anomala. Taxonomy (NCBI): domain Eukaryota; kingdom Metazoa; phylum Arthropoda; class Insecta; order Trichoptera; family Rhyacophilidae; genus Himalopsyche; species Himalopsyche anomala. The sequence continues at coordinate 9,479,282 of CM062825.1, read as the reverse complement.
TTATTTCCCTACGCAGCGATGGAAATCAAATGAACTAATCAGTAGTAACGAATTAAAGAGAGCAATTAAAATTTTATATTTTAGTGTATATTACACATTTTTCGTATGAAGTAGAAATGGGTGAAAATATTTCGCCCGATCTGTTTGAAATATTGAAATCTTTGGTCACGTTATTAAGTCGGTTAAAGGTGGAAGAAAGTAAGCCACTCAGCTACTAGATCGTAATATTTTGTATATAGAAATGTTGTCCGCTAAATAATATAAGAAATATTCATTTTTCAGGTGTCACTCGTCAGGTCTACCATTAAGTTTTTACTTTCGAGTGCGGTTTACTGGTATTAAATTTATTCATACTTTCCTAACTCAAAGAAAATAAGAGTTGCTTTAATTACACCTTAATCACATTTATTGGAAAACGTTACGAAAACTTAAAAAATTGAATACACAACCTTAAATGATATTTTTTAACAATTAACAATGTACGTTACACGAATATTCTACAAAAAATATATTAAATAAAAACTATTTATATTAATGAAGAGGAAAGAATTTCCTCTTACTACCAATATTTTCCAGCTGAAACTATATCGATCTCAAGGTTTTTTTTGTCGAACTAATTAATTTAAGAAATTTACCTTACTTGTGGGTATTTCAGGTCACCAAGTCTACTTTTTCCTGAACATAAAAAATACAATTTTCGTATTTAAAAAGACAGATTTCAACGAAAGATCATATTTCAATCCTTAATTGCATGGAAATACGAGGTTTTGAGCGACGCTATAAACTAATTTCTACTTTTTTGGATCAGTACTCCAATATTATAGTTATATTTGTTTTTTTTCTTAAAACTAAATTTTGGTGTGTTTGTGTTTTGGGTCCTCATTTATATTCCGTTTTCGCATGTCTTCTCAAAAACTTGTGCGTGGAAACTCTTGGTGATTACCGACTGATTTTTTCGCAAAAAGTGGAGTAAAATAAGTTATTCGTAAAGTAGTTCTTTTACTTAAGAATCTTAGACTTTCCGAGGAGGAAGGTTCTGCGCTCTATTTGTTCTTAATGCATTTTCTAAAACATCGATTTACTCTTCGATGATGTGGTAAGTTTTCTTCAATTTAAAATATATTTTTGTTGTTAAAGATAAGAATGAAATCAAACATTTAAAACTAAAAGATGAAAACATATCTGTGAGTATGGGAAAATTAAGTGAAGTCAGAAACAGAAAACAAAGGCTGCTAAAAAATGCTATATTGTGTTTTCCATCTGCAAAATTATTACGTCTCGAGGGATTGTTCAATTTAATATCATATTTCGGAATGTCTCAAGGCCGCACGTGATTTTTGTTTCTGCGACATTGATAAATAGCACGTAAAGACAAAAGTGTCACAACAAATAAAAAAAAATTGAACCAAACTGCGACGGTATGCTATCTGCTTTAATAAAAAAACCTGGAAAATTCGCGAAAAGATATTTACCTTCCAGAACTTGGCTCATGCGATTGTAGCTTAAAATATTTCTTAAAAACCACAATATATACAATGCTTTTTAGTGAAAGATAAAATTAAAACATAAGTTACTGTAACGTTATAAACGTATCATATCGGCTGTGAATATGGATTGATTCATTTTCTAAGTTTTTTTAGAGGCGACAGAAAGTATTCTACTTCAAACCTTAAGTGGTTACATTACGATTACATTGACATTATATCTACTTTTCATCTCGCTAACTACAGTGGAACCCCCAATTACATTACCCCGAATTACGCGCTGGCTTGAAATATTCACCCCAAATCCCCCAATTGCACTGTCGCATTCCATTGTCGTTAGTACGAGACGGTCGTCTGTGTCGCGCATACAGTAAAATGTTGGCTAGCGTATGTGTATTCAACACGTGTCAGGCTATAGACGTATAGCGGGCGACTGTCTGTGTGTGGAATTTTGGCGCCCTTTGCATTTTATCTCAATGTATTTTTTGCAAAACTAAGGGAAATCTTAGTTTTGCATTTTTTTTTGCGGAAAAAATCAAATCTATAATTTTGTATGAGATTCACAACCTTATTCATGAGATTCAGTGTAAATGGGGGTTTTTCTGTATTTTGATTTTATTGAACGTATGAGATAATTAATCTTAATGATGTTTTTTTTAAGTTACTCGTGGATAAAAGACATAACTGAGACAATTACTCAAGATTTCATATCTTTGAAATATATCGGTAATGTTTGGACATAATTTGATATCTGAAAAATGTTGATTTTACAGAAGGCCAATTCAAACAAATACTAATGTATGAAAAAAGAAGACGAAAACAAAAATATAATTTTCACATTTACGTATATTTCTATTTTTATGGAATTTATATCAGTTTTAAAGAATTGCGCAAAGATTTATTTACTATAAAATCTACATATATATTAAAGTATGTATACATAGGATTTTTCCCAAACAACACCAATGTATAATATTAATAAATAATGAACTTTACAATACGAGCCTTAAAATGTTGGTATATGTTGAATTATTTCAATAACATATAGTTACTACAAAATTAATTTAAAAGATGCATGTGAGTTATTAAATACAGTAACACTTCATTATTTAAATAAAAAGTTACACATGTTTACGACAAAATATTCAGATATAAGCCCCTTCCTCTGTCAAATATATCCACTCTGTTGAACAATTATCAGCGGCCTGTTTCCGGTAATCAACCCGTAACCGTGTCCTGGATTGCATTCAGGTTTAGCCGAAAGGCTTAGATTTGGGAGTCGCCGTGTTGTGCAATCTATATTACGCCAAGAGCTGCATACTATGATCAATCCCATCAGCTAATTCACTGATGTACTAATATCATAAAAAGATCACCAAAGCCCAATAATATAACGTCTGAAACACAAGATCAGTCTATTGGATTATCAATTAAACAAATTTTAATCAGTAAAATGTATGTTGATTCTAAATAAATATTGTAGCGTTTTATATTATCAAGGGTTTCTATTCGATTTTTTTTTGACCGCTTGTATTCGACTGGTTATTTGTGAGCCTACATTTTCGTTCGTTACGGAAACATAGTACAAAAGGCAACCAATGCATATTATAATATTAATTTTAATAGTAAGTATTGCCATTATATACCCAAATAAACGGCCGGGTCAAGTTATATGAAGTAAAAATATGGCAACGTCGCTTGTGAAAAAAGGCGCGAATGTAATCCCGTTGACGTATGTTGAGGAGAATCAGGGATGAATACTAAGTAGAGGAATCAAATGATTTTTGGAAAGATTTATCTTTCAAAATTGATACGAACCACCGTCACAGTAAATGCTGACTTTATTACTATTTTAACATATGGTCTCCACGGTAACTAGCAACAATATTTTACGTTCACAGAAATTGCCGAATTAATATATACTTAATCATCAATTATTATTTGTCGTATGCCTAAACAAATAAAAAACTGCAGTGGGTAAACTACAGCCCTGAGTATCTTTTTTATTCGCTCCGAAATATACTGATAGATTTAATATTTAGGATAGCTTAAATTTCTTTAAAGAAATAGCTCCAGTCATTTTTTTTTAAACCATGTCAGCTTCTGGCATATTAACTCCTAATGAAGGTTACCTCTACCTAAGTTTATCTACAAAACTGCTTGTTGCTCAGTTGCTCAAACTTTTTTTTTTCAAATAAGCAGTGTAAAAATTGACGTAAGATAATAAATATACTTATGATAAAACTAGTGGTTAGCTAATCGCTGTCGTTACATCTTGTCTTTAGAATCGGGCGAGTTGAATAAACGGTCATTTTAGACATTACATACGTCACAGCCTTTGAGCAAAAATATATAAATCGATTGCAAATTTAATTTATAAACTAGCTGTAAGCCCGTTGACCTCAACGGAGGGATTTTTGTTGCATTTTTAAGTAGTCAGAAAAGTTACTGGCGTGAAAAATAAATTACTAACCTATTTATTGAATAATCCAGAAATTCTGATAGTAAAAGAAATATCTCGGGGCGTATATCGACAGCCCTGCCCTGCAGTATTTAAATTGTAAATTATTTATTTTTGGAATAATGTTCTAGTTTGCTAACAACTATTTTTCGTAATAGCAGAAATTTCGTAAGTTATTGAATTTTTGGAATAATGTTTAAGTTTGCTAACAACCATTTTTCCTAGAAGCAGAAATTTTGTAAATTATTTAATTTTTGGAATAATGTTTATGTTTGCTAACAACCATTTTTCTTAGAAGCAGAAATTTCGTTAATTATTTTATTTTTGGTATAATTTTTAAGTTTGCTAACAATTATTTTTCATAGTAGCAAAAATAGTCCTTGTAAATTACTTAATTTTTGGAATAATGTTTAAGTTTGCTAACAATTATTTTTCCTATTAGCAGAAATAGACCTCGTAAATTATTTAATTTTTGGAATAATGTTTAAGTTTGCTAACAACCATTTTTCATAGTAGCAAAAATAGTCCTTGTAAATTACTTAATTTTTGGAACAATGTTTAAGTTTGCTAACAACTATTTTTCGTATTAGCGGAAATTTCGTAAATTATTTAATATTTGGAATAATGTTTAAGTTTGCTAACAACCATTTTTCGAGGACCGTCTTTCTTGACGTCATCGAAAAGGTGAAATCGCGACCATATACAAACGAAAAAAGTATGTATTTGGTATGAATAAAAAAATGGCGACAGCGGGGCTGGGGCGGAGGAGGGGGAGGGAAAATCGCGGACAATCATTCAGACGGACGGACATTATCGAGTATTAATTTATAAATATTAGAAATAGCTGACAAATTATTGTTTTCTTGTCAAACTATTAAATGATATTTTAGATTTTTAAAAATATGTACACTTTACGGCAGTGATGCACAACCTTTACCTTTTAGTTTGCCACATAAAACAAATTATCGTGGGTTCGGGCCGTAAATAAAAAAAACGATTTAAAGTACGCTCAATTCTTTTTTATACATAACATATGTACGTTCTATGTAAAACAGCCTTAAAACCGTGTAGAAAAGATTAAGTGAAATTAGATAAATGAGTAATAGGTTCCATTTTATTATTTTGACCGTGTTATTTCGAAAATAAATAAGCCATGCAAAAAAAGGATTATGAGTACTTGCTTATTAAAAATCGTTTCATTGTGAAATATTTATGTTTTATTTACATGCAATTCATAAGTTAATGCGTTCTTGGACTTAATTTTAAACATTTTTTTTTTAATTTGACATACTATTTGTAAGCATGTTTCTTTGAACCGATTTATTATCCTTCATTGAATAAAAAGCTTGTTTACATTTATTAAATAAATATTTTACCTGAAAAAAATACGTTTGAGAAAAAGATTTAAGAGCCGCCACAAAATTCAAAAAGGGCCGCGGTTTGTGCATCACTGCTTTACGGTCACAATTTTGATACGAAGTTATCAATTTTAAATATATGTATATTCAAAAAACAAAACACTCTTTTGTACTTATTCCACATTTATTTAACACGATCAGGACCAGTTTTGCTCACGACAAGTATTTTCAACTGATAAGAATATATATTAATACAGTGCTATTTATACCATGGCTTTGGAGTCGGAGTCAGAGTCAAAGTTATGAAAACGAGCGACTCAGACGCATTTTAAAAATAAATAATGATGTGTATTCAAACCACGATAGTCCGTAGTGTTGACATTGTATGCTTGGCTGACTAAAGATGATCTTATGGAATACATATCGACTGTGGAAAGGAAAAAGGACGTAACCCACACATGATTTTGTGACATATGCAAATTATGAATTATACACAACCTTGAAGTGCACGGAGACTTCTAAACTGGTGTTTAATTGACACAACCTAATATTAATTAAAGAAATTGTCTCGGAAAAACCTTTATTTCAGTGTTTTTTCTTGGTTTTAATTTTTTACAAGGTCATCTTTTTCAAACTTAAAAGCTAAATTTAGATACTTATTCGGCATTTTTAGCTTCCATCCTTTTGATAGAATGTGTCAAATTGTATACATTGTGATTATCAAAATAAAGCTGTTTTGGAAAATTGAGGGTTACGTCCTTTTTCCTTTCCACAGTCGATATAAGTCAGAAATCGCAATTATGTTCTAATTTGATCTGAGAATATTGTTTTCTCTTACATTAACAAGGGGCAAAATTTAACAAAGGGGTCGCGTGACTCCCTCTGAGATTTTTCGATCATTTTAACTTATACATAAGTTAAAATGATTGAAAAATTTCTTCGGTGTCGGAGTCGTCTTTTTTTTACACGACTCCACAGCCCTGATTTATACTGAACAAAGTAAAATTATTCAGGTTATAAAGAAATATAACGGACAACGTATTTAATTTATATTAGATACTTATTTTTTTTTTTTATTTTCAAACAGCATTGAAAAAAGCGTAATAATTTGTTATACACAATACAACATATTTACGTAATGTAAACTCTAGTGTTATGAATTCCAATGCTGTAAAATTGTTGACAAACGAAAAGTATTTCATCACATTTTGTGTAAATACTCCACATTTCTTCTTTGAAACTGTATCAAACATAGTTATTATATTGACATTTTACGATTGCTTTTCGTCGTGAAAGTGTTAAAATATAGTTATTTATAATGTGTATGTAAATAACGAGATAAAACACGTCAGAGAATAATAATAATACGGCAATAAAGTCTCTCTTTGTTGGAGCAGGTGGAAAATAAGAATGATTTCCCAAAGGATTTAACTCGTCGCGGACATATCCTTGTCACAGGTTTTCACGCATCAGTTTGTTTAGGTTACGTAGCATATTATAAACACGCATAAATAAACTTCAAACACGCCAGACGTGCGGAAAATTTAAACCTCTTTTGGTTTATTTTGTATGAATTATTCCCACGGTAAAGGAGTGTACTTTAATAAATAATTGTAATTCAAGACGTTCTTATCGATTAACTTCCATCGACCACTAGGTCGCTTATACATTACGACGTCAGGCCGTAAAAGAGTGGATGTAGTGTAACACAGTGTAATCTTATTAAATAAAAGTGGAATAAATACAAATGAGTATTTAATTTTTTTAATCATTAATACTGTAATATCTTTATTACTGTAATACTGTTATGTATACACAAACTCAACCACTGTGCAATGTTGATTCCCTTAGACATGTACCAATAATCGTTCGACGGACAAAACGATTTTTCATTCGTTCACTTCAGTTCCAATCGAAAGATCAAATATCTCAGTTTAACATATCAATATTTATTTGTGTTCTGATATTATTTAGATTTGATTTATAACATTCAGTGATTTACAATACAGTTGTATAAACCATATTTTATAAGAATAAAGTGAAACATCATTCAATAAAATTAAGTGTTTTATAATTATAGTTGTCCATAACAATACAATCAAAGAAGAACATAATTTTTTCAAAAGGGGTCCGCGGAAAGTAGGGGACAGTTGCGGGGTTCTTAGAAACGAAAAGGTTGCGGAACACTGAACAAGTGTCTCAACCTCTGAGGGCGATTAGTGTTTTGGAAAAATTGATAAGCCATTATAAAAAATATGAACGATAATTATATCGAGAGAAATAAATTAATTGTGTGACACATTAAATGCCTTAGGCGGTATATTTCTGAAACATGTTAGTATAGAAAAAAGGAATAACAAATAACGATCTAGCAATGATGTTTTTTTATTTTTGCGACAGCAAAATAATGGAATGAAAGTCCAATTAAATTATATCAACAAACGTTTAAATAATTATATTATACCGTGAGCATTTTATTTATTCTAAATAATTACTTGTGTTTCCTTTTTGAAAACGTTGAGCCAAGCGCGATGAAAAAAATGACAGCGAGCATCTAAAAAAATATTAAAGGTAAGGAATTCTTTTTTTGATAATAGCGTGTTATTTTTTCTCGAAGGAAAGGTCTAATATTATGCGACATTTTTTATATGAGACGTTGGAATTATATATCTGGCAACAGTTGCTGGAATAAGATTGAAAGTTAAAAATATGAGTCTATCATGGAAGTGGGAAGAGAGCATACGTGAAATACGCATTCGTAAATATTACGTTTTTATCAAGTTTGAATAAGGAACGCAAATAAAAAAACAAAAGAATAAACTTAGCGTTATAAAGAAGTGAAGTTCTTTTTTTGACTGATAACTTTTTAGCGACGGTTTCCTTGGGTTTGTTTTGTTCTTCTGGTACAATTATTATTGTGTCGTAAAAAGCATCTAATGGAAGATGTTCGCTCTCTTATCTGCGTAAAAATGTCGACGTGGACATTTTGAAAACAGACGGTACAATGTGACATAACGATACAAAACAGAAACGTTATTTAGCTATAAAGAAAACAAACGTAGCAATTATTTGATAAGAAAAAACGTCTTGTTCTTAAGTTATGTAGGCTTGAATATTTATAATTCTAGTATATTATGTACAGCGTTAAATCATTAAACAAATTTCTTTTGCGATTCGTAAAAAGAATACCACTGGAATGTTATTTTTTATATTTTCCATGTATAAGTTTCTATGGTGTTATTTTTCTAATGTGACACGGAGGAACGACGATCCGGTACCACTTTTCATGGTATTTTTAATGTTTCAAATCGATATTCGGAAAAAAATATGTCTAGAAAAATAAAATAAAAATCGACTAGATCAGTGTTTCTCAACCTTCTTGGAAGCGTGGCCCCCATACCTTTTTTTTTAGCTCACCGAGGAATTTGAAATCCCCCATTTGCTCAAAATTACCCGTGGCCCCCCTGAACTGTGTTGTGGCTCCCCAAAACAAAAATAAATCTCTGTGGCCCCCTTGTGGCCACATGGCCCACCGTTGAGAGATCCTGGACTAGATAACTACTAGATCAGGGATAGCGAACAAGTGACCCGCGTGAGAAATTATCTAACCCGCTTGAACTTTTAGAAATGATTGTTTTTATTAAAAGCCTTAATTTTTCAATCTATGTGATCCGCGATATGACTTTTTTTAAATTTTTTAAATCCAATTTGAGCCACTTGCGAAAAAGGTTCGCCATCCCTGTACTAGACTTATCCTTAAATCATTACTTTTTTCGAAAAAAAGGTTGACAAACTGAGTAACAATCAGTTCTCGTAAAAAAAAACTTATATTGAGATACCTCTATTAGTCCACATTGGAAACGGACATGGATGAGAAAAAACGTTGGTAAAAATTTTGACAAGAAGTGAGTTCCGGTACTTTTTTATTAATCAAAAAACACTGAGTTTCTATATGAACTCCTGTTGCTGTAGCTAGGAAATAAATATTTGAGTTATACGATCTTGTGCTGGAATATTTGAACCGACAAATATTGTATTCATTGACTTGAGTGTCTGTGTTATTTTAACCATTTCACTCGCTTGATCGTGAATGAACAGCGTATATCAATTGATTTATGATTGCTCAACGGTATGGATATATGGGATGTTTTCCTTGTTGTTTCTTTATGGCCAACCTCTATTCGATCCCGAAAACAAGGCAAAAAAAGAGCGATTAGCTTATTCCTAGAAATTTATCAACCCACCTAAAAAACCCAATCGACACGATTATTTGAAACAAGATCGAAAGAATAAGTTCTTGAAATTTGTATAAAATAATATTTTCGATAATTAATGATACACAAAAAAAAATAGTTTTGTTCGATTGTAAGGTCACTTATTGAAATCAAATATTAACGTGTGAAATCTTGTCAATGTATAAATTCAATAGCAGTTTTAATTGAAGCTTACGTCATTACAATTCACATCCACTCTGACTTGTCAATGTGTGAATTAACTAGTAAGTGGATACGTTTACCAACGAGTGCTAGATAGTAGAAATGACAACACTGCGTAGATTAGGTTAAATTAGATATTTTAAATAAGAAGACTACATGACTACAAAACCTTGAAATTTTTGAGGTTATGTAAAATGTCAGATGACAATAAAACACAACAATTGCATCTACGCGCACAAAAGTGGAGTGACTGGCAACACTATTATTACATCACAACTGAGTAGTTTATGTACTATTTGAATTGTTAACTGGTTCATTTGTTCCCTCGTGTATACTGTAACTCAGTGTTTCCCAAACTCAGTATAGCAAATCAAGGACTTCGAATTCGTCGGTGAGCTAAAAAAAAATGAGTTACGAAGACAATTGAGGAGGGCCGCGGATTATTTTTTTTAGATTTAGGGGGCCGTGGAACGAAAAAGGTTGGAAAGCACTGCTGTAACTGACTACAATTCACAACATATATGAATATTTACGAAGTGCGTCCCTAACTACAACATACACATATGTACAAATAACAAGTATTTTTTTTTGTAAACGTTAAAAAAATACACGTCCAAATAAGTTTTAAATTAGATTTCTTGTTTTAAACAAATCTTACAGTATTATTTTATTATAAGCAATGAGACTTTAACAAAATTGTGCTTTGATCTGTTAAACTTACACATCTCTTTATTTTCCTTTTTGTATCGAACAAATACAATTTTCAACTTCAAGTGTTAGCTTGTGCATTCTGAAACCATTTTCAACATTTCTTACACAGTATTGTTGGATAAACTATTGCAGTGGAAGGCAACAACATATAGTAAAGTTGTAAATAAAACCAAATCTTTTATGCCATTTCGATTTTGAAGAAACCGTGTAGAATTTTGTTTCAAATGAAAGCTTTTTCACATTTTTTTTTATTTGTCTCAACATTATTTAGCACAATGTTTATTTTTTTATCACCCAGCAATTGAATAGGGAAATTAAAAAATGACAACATTTCAGTGGAGTAAAACCAAAATTTAAAATGTGTCAAAAAATCTGACGGGACTGTTTTAAGCAATACATGTTCAATAACCAAGCTCAAGAAATTCATTAAAAAATAAAAATCGAAATTCATATTATATTACATTATTTTAAGGAATCCTATCAATATTTGATAAAAAGACATATTATTAACTATTCATGGAAAAAATAATTATCTTATAATTTTATTTTGAACTGTCCCATTTAAGAATATACTCAACTCTTACTATATGTCTATACTCAACAAACACTATATTTTCACACGAATTATTTGTTCTTTCAAGACTCCCAAGACACAAAATCACAGAAGCGAATAACAGATTTCATAAAAATAAGTAATTCAATAGCACAATACATTAATAACGAACAAAATCTTCATTAGATCCTTAAACATTGAACGTGTCAGACGTAGCGATGGAAGCAATTTATACCTAGTCCCTCGTAAAAGTCCCCGTATTTAATCAAGTCGCGATGAAGAGTATTATTTTTCTTAATTAAAATACATTGTGTGAATGAAATTTTGTGTGATTTATTTAGTCTTCGTTTGCACGATTTTCTATACCACAGTGTTGTTCTTTTTCAAATAACACGTTTTTTTTTAAAATTAAAGGATGGTTCTTTAAAAATTTAATGAATTCTATAACTTTTTTACACGATTTTTGTGAAACGTAATAGTGTAAAAAAAGATTTGGATGCACTTCTTACCACACCAACATGAAAATATATTTGCCAAAAAAAAAAAAAAAGCTAAAATTTTCATTGGTTAAAAGATATTGTTGGGTCCTATGGCGTAGCGGTTGGCATTGTTGGCTTCCGTGCCGGATCTCACGTGTTCAAGTCCCAGTAAGAACAGAATTTTTTCGATCGATTTATGGATGTCTATTCGAAGACATAGGTGTTGGTAATGTCTTAATTTCCATCCCACCCTTCTTATCCTTCAATAACTGGGCGTAGCGAAAGCGATAATTTAACCACTATTCCTGTTCTAGCCTTATCCTTATATCCCTACTATACTCTCTTTGGAAAAGGAGAGGTTGAGCGACTGAGTAACAAACAGTTCTAGTATAATAAATCTGTTGAGATACCTCCATTAGAAGGCCATATGCTCTACATTGAGATTGTACATGGATTAAATATATATCGACCGTGGAAAGGAAAAAGGACATAACTCATACATATACAATTTTACAGGATGCACAAAAAACGTGTTTTGATGATTTTGGGCTGTATGTAAATTGTGAATTATACACAACCTTGAAGTGCACAGAGGCATTTAAACTGGTGTTTAATTGACATAATCTAATATTAATTATAGAAATTGTCTGAGGAAAACCTTTATTTCAGTCTTTTTTCTTGGTTTTAATTTTTTACAAGTTCTTCTTTTTAAAACTTAAAAGCTAAATTTAGATACTAATTCGGCATTTGTAGCTTGCATCTTTTTGATAGAACGTGTATCAACTTTGATACATTGTGATTATCGAAAAACGCTTGTTTTGAAAAACTGTGTGTTGCGTCCTTTTTTCTTTCCACAGTCGATATATATATTAACCAATGAGGTTTTTATTTAAATTAATTATTTAATGTATGTACATACTATACTGCCGAGATTTCTCACTTTAAGTATCTTTTAAGAGAAATAAAATGTCAATTGATTGGAACGTTATATTTTTCGTCATATTAAACGTATTTCAGATACATTTTAACAAGCTGAAAGCAAATGTAGAATTCTGTAGGAAGTCGTATTGACTAAATAAAAGCGAAATAATTATGTACTAGGTGACATTTAAATTCGCCCTTGAATATAATCACTCGTGATTTAACGTCCGTTTGTGTTTGGATAAACTATGCCTTTTGGACGGCCTTCTGTTTCTTTACTGTTCATTTATTTGACTCTTAACATTCCCGGCCGGAAAATAAAATATGCCCTCTGTTAAATTTGCTTTATTTTATTGTCCAATATAACCACTTTGCGAGCCATTTTCCGTTTTATCTTTTGTTGCCATTTTTATTACGAAAAAAAATTATGTCACAAAGAATAGAACTATAAAGATGAAACCGATATGCTTTCTTAGTTTTGATATATTACAACATTTACAATATTGTAAAAATTAAATATTGCCAGCAAAAATGGGTAAAAATTTTGATTTACCTAACTATCTATAACAACTATATCCAAATAATTAAATATACACTGAAAGGGTATTTGTCGATTATCTTTCATGTTTTAAGACAATATTTTTTAACCATATCAGTACCACGTAGCATGTGGTCACCACATAGTTCTTCCAAGATTCTCTATAAATCGCCATTCGTTTTACTTCCTCCCAGGTCATCCCAGCGTCCCGTAGCTCAGCTAAGTATATCAGTGACCTTCCACGACGCCGGGATCCATCTGGTTGGTAAAAGAGATAGGCTGGGTTCAGATATGTCACTTTTTGTTCACTTGAAGCATCTGCAGCACATGTCGAAGCCAGGTCCATCGTCTCTTTCTTATTTTGGACGTACAAAAGGTCTGGTTAGTTCGCTCTTCAATCTCCGCGTTCCTAACAAAGTCAGACCACCATACTCCTAGCAGGCATCTGTTTTCAACGTACAGAATACGGTTACTCTGCGTAATGTGCCATGATTTGTAATCGTACAGCAGCACTGCCAAGATGCATGCGTTGAACAGGAGGCATTTCGTTCTGACCGTCTACAAAAAGACAATATAACGCACATTTATTAGATTGGTGGCACCATACAAAATTTTACGTTTTTTTGCAATTAAATTCCAGATTTTTAAGACGACTTCACTGCATTTGATGTAAAAAAAAACATCAGACTTTTAACATTAATTGTCACCGATTGGTATCGTATAATTTGCCACTATTTGAATATTTATTATTCGTTTGCATGCTTAAACATACAGTGACGTAATATTCTGTTCAGTGACGTTTTTGTACAACATTTTGGGTGATAATATTGCTTTATTTGGTCAGCAATACAAAAATGACGATATATTTAACGTATACAAAACATAATACGACAAAAAAAGTTGTTTTTATCTCTATTTCCTTTTTAATCATCCAAAAATCGAAAACTTTCGAACCATTTACTGAGAAACTACGTTTTTCGTTAAGTGTCACTATTCAAAGAGATGTGATGTGCAATATTGTTTAAAAAAAAAATATTAGAAAAATAATGTCATTGTCACAAATTAAAATGTACACGATTTCATTGAATTTATTATTGAGGAATGAATGTATACGTTATTAAACGATTTATTAAGGAATTATAATAATATTTTAGTTAGTATTTTTTGCGACGACACTTTGTTTAGACAATTGATCAGTTGGTGTTACAACGCCATTTCAGGTTTCATCAACGATTTCTTGAGAATCTTTGAGAATGAGACCGGCAATAGTTTTAATATTTTGCGTAATTATTAATCATTAATGGAAGTATTGTTGTTTATAAAACAGTTACTAGCTTTGTAGAAATTCATTTTAATATAAAATTCAATTTAATTATTTTGTTATTTTACTGATTGCGAAACAATTTGTGTATAACAAAGTTATTAAATATTTAAAATACTAGTTTTATTCCACAAATAGTAAATTTCGAAAGTAAAATTACTTGAAAATTCCAGTAATAACAAAAATCATTTATTTTATTTATAATAAGAAATTATAAGCTCTCAAAACGTTAATAAACAATATTGAAATTAATTGCTGGATTTAAAGAATTTACTTGTTAGTGAAACTCGAAGAATGCTTTAATGTTAGAAGTGTTGTAGATGATATGATATTTAATTAGTAAAAATAAAATATAAAATAAGAATTTAGGGTCGTGACAAAAACCGTGACATTAGCATTTAGCGAGCGAGTACTACAAGGTTCTATGTGGACAGCTGTACCTAAAAAGATATGAGTATTTGAAATTTTGAATGCTTGTATTTTGAAAACTGTAAATGTTTCCAAGTTTCTTTTTGATTATATATATCAATAATAGTACTGGTATGATAAAACTATTAATAAAATATTGTTAAAAATAGTTCTTCATAGTTAATTAGAAATACATTAACTTCAATTAGAACCATGTCCATCTGAAATTCAAACAAACCGCCAGTGCTACTAGGTTGCAACTGAAATTTGTATGAAAGCACAGGTGATTCAAAAAATAATTCTATGGAAGATATCTAATGTGATCATTATTATTGGAGACAATGTATAAAAAAAAATGGAGGATACACAGGAAAAGGAGTTTTTTTTCATTCGTAATTTGTGTTTGATATCATTAAGTACTAAGTAAAATGTAATAATACCACACCGCGAGAATACAAAACGTCATAATGGTATAAAATAACACCATTGTGCTGAAGAATAAAAAAAATAAAAAAAGATATTTTTAAACCGATGTACATTCACACAAGTTTTGTCACTAACGACCCGGGTTTCGCCTTTCGGCATCTTCAGGCGATCAAGTTGAACCCACAGATATCTTGAGACGCGCACATTAAACTACGGCTTATTGGAAATTTAAGCAAAATTTCGACTTCATATTAATACAGCATGTAGATATTGCTACGCTTAAGACTGCCTCATTATTACTTTAGTTTGGCCAAAAGTCGACACTTAGAACCTTATAGTACTCAGCTCGCGATTTATAAATGTTCCGACTCTTAAACTCATCTCTACTAAAAATGAATAATGTTTTGTATTTTAATTTAATCTAAAAAAATGTCACAGCCATCGGTTTTTTATGATTCCGACTTCAAATCTACAGATCTAATATAGACATATTAAATAAAATGAAATACATATGGTTTGTTTATGTAATATGAATTGAAATTTTGACGATTTACGAAATATGTTTTTTTGTCAAAACGATTCTTGTTGAATTATCTTTTTCCTAGAATTCATCATTGTTATAGAACATTCAAAGGAAAGATTTCACCAGTAAAAAGTATATCTATGAAGTTAAGAGTAAATCTCAAAGTTGTAGACAAAGAAGAATTTTTTCCATATTTGTAATATAAATTTAAAGGTCGCCGAAAATTTTGGTAAAACATATTTTTAAGATAAATATTTATACTAGTGGTATAATTTATATTTATATATATCACGTCTTTCTAACATGATTATGAAAACGCAAACAAAAATAAAGAACTAAGTTTTAAAGCATACCCGTTTCTACTTTGTACTTTGGTGCTTATTGAATCATTTTAATAGTATGAACAACTGGATGTCCTACTATCGAAACTAATTAAAGAGTTAAAATTTAAAGATAGCTCAGTAATCTTAACTCAACACATAACAAACAATTTATGTTTAGAGTTCTGTCGAGCAATTTTTTTTATTTAGAACTAGGGCATCCAATGCCGGACTCTTTTTGTAATCCTGGAATATCGGAATTGTCAATTTTTCCAATCCCGGGATTGAACATTCATCATAAAATCGTGTAGGAATTAAGGATTCAGGATTGAAAGATTTCCGAATTCGTAAACTCAGAAATTTGCGCAATTGCCAAAATGAAAAAAAACGGACCTTTTTTTATTTTAGTTCTCGCTCGACTTCCTAAAATTGCCAAAGATAACACTGACTAGGATAATATTATACTTTTTTATAAAATGTTTATTTAACATTTCTTTTTTGTTTGTTAAAATATGTTAATTGTCGATAATGTAATCTGTCTTTCTGTCTGTCTGTCTGTCTGTCTGTCGGTCCCCGATTTCGCCTTTTCGATGACGCCAAGAAAGACAGTCCATAAAAAATAAATATCCTTAAAAATAGGTGGTGCCCGCTGTCCTACCAATATTTTAGAATGCGCTTTAGGGTTGAAAAAGGTTAGATTTCCCTGCATTAGACAGACAACTCAAATCAAGAAGTAAATATGCAGACAAAACTGGTAATGCAATTCTCAATGTCTATTGCACACGGTTGCTTGAGCGGAAAATTGTTGATGCATACTTAAAGTAAACACTGAACCAAACCATTCGTCTCCGGTCAATCGTACACTATGATAAAATATTTTCTTTTGCAAGCGCTGTGATTGAATAAATTCCCCCTTGCTGGGAAATTCAATAGTTTCAAATAAATAAACTACGTTGGAAAAATGTGTTTTTTTATTTAGACAATTACTTAGCAGTTAACGTTTACGAGCATTGCTGTGGTTCTTTCTCCTGGATTCAAATATCCACGTGGATATTTGTACGCATAGTGGAAGTTGTTGAACATGAAATAATATTTTGCTACACAATTGTATTGTATAAAGACGAAGCAACAATTTGACTGTCAATTGATGCCCATATCTACTTTTTGACTATTCAAGCATCTCACAAAAAAACAGTACAACAAAGGTGACAACAGGCGTATATCTTTTAAGTTATTGAAAAGGAACAGTTCTATCAAATTATGTGCTTCTAGTATTTTCAACGGATGATGTGTTTTAATCTATACAAGAGACTTTAGTAAAATCAGTTTATCAGCAAAAAATTGGTTAGTTATTTATATTTTACTGTGTACTTCTTAAAGAACGAAATTTTTAAAAATATGTTTGTCTCCATGATTTGAGGTTATTAAGCGTGCTCAGCACAGCTTAAATATATATGAATTTCTGTAAAGGATACTCCACTCTTCTTTGAGTAAAAATCATACATATCATACAAACTAGAAACGGAAAATATCTTTTACAAACACCTAATACAAATTAGTTTCCAACCACCACCCGTTGTGTATATGCTGTCAAGGTTTTATGGTCACTTTTTGCTACGCTATCGACTAAAAAAATGTTCATAATCTAAGATCTAAGGGTGTGACTAACTCAGCCATAAAAAACTAGTAGATATATGTATCCTGTGTATAATTCGTCCAATGAGAGTCCATCGTTTGAAACGAGTTTATTGACTATAATTCTCCCGAAAAAATCAGCAAAGTTTTCAAATGTTGTAAAGTTAGCGTAGTTTATTGATCCCGTATGAGGAGGGACCGCCACAAACAGTTCTATTCGTTCGGAATAAATCTAAGAACAGTCACACAGAACGTGATTAACATCCTGTTTGATATATCCATTATTACAATATGCCTTTTTAACCAACTTACCCAGTGCAAAGTGTTTTGCATCGAACTTGCCATGGGCGGTTTGAAATTTACGAATCCAATGGGATGGTTTTAGTGAGTATATCACAAGCTTCCAGGACACGTCAGGGTAGAGTAGATTGTATAGTAATCATTCAACCCCTTTAAACAAACATATTTCAAATATACAATTTTGCTGTTCAAATAAACAAAAATATTTGAGTAGTTAGTTTTCGCCATTTTATTTAATAAAAATTAACAAATGCTGTTGAAATCTCATGTGATTTATTGTATTATACATACATTAAATTGGGGGTTTGAATCTCATACAAAATTAGGGATTTGGTTTTTTTCCGCGGAAAACGCAAAACTAAGATTTCCTTTAGTTTTGCAAAAAAACAAAATATAGACGAAATATTAAGTTTTTGTACACAGACAGACACCCAGCTATGCGTGTATAGCCTGCCTGAATACACAGACGCTATCCAAGATTTGACTGTATGCCCGGCACAGACGACCGTCTCTTAGTAACGAAAATGGAATGCGACCGTGCAATTGGGGGATTTGTGGCGAATATTTCAAGCAAGCGCGTAATTCGGGGTAATGTAATTGGGGGTTCCACTGTATATTCAAATATAAACAGACGTTTGTTAAAATATTAAATTTGACTGTTTTTTTATTTGGCTATTTTTCAATGTAAAATAGGGATGAAAATATGCCACACGTTGTATCTAAAAACTATTTTACACCTTTGTGCAAGCTGGCCGTAGCTATTCGTAGCTGACAGAAGATGCTACGTTCGGCGTAGAGGATGACTGGATGCACATCCGGCTTCGGCGTGCTACATTGCAGGAAACGGATGCTGCACATGCGCATTTGCTTGCGCCATTCATTGTTTGGCGAGAAATTCCTGAATCAGTTATTGACCAATAACCACGATTAGAAATATTGGACAATTATACAAATATTTCTAATAACTTGTGCAAACGGTTGTCCCAATAAGTACAGATAATATTTATTTGTTGCTTATAGTAGTTTACAAAAACTTTGTAGTAATCGCCTAGTAATTTTGTTTGGGAAATTTTGTTATATTATAATTTAATAATGTTATTTTTCAGGTCCATGGTCCAGTAGTTAATGCCGCTGGTTAAAGTTACGGTGCTCATGGATTCAAGTTCAAGTACAGATAGTATTTTAAAATTGATTTATGGATTTTTATTCGAAAGCATGAGTATCTGGAATGTCTGGAATTCTCTCCAATTCTAAAAACAGGGTATAGTCAAAGCAATAATCTTACTAATCCTTGTCCGTCTATCCTGTACTATTTTCAAAAAGTAGTGATTGATTAACTGAGAAACAAATAGTTCTTCTAGAGAATTTTATGTTAACTTTTCCGGTTCTAAGCTCAAGAAATGCGACCCCGATACCCACATTTTCTTAAATATCTATTTTAATATGGGTGATACAATGTTTATAATTGAAATATTCTTATATCATAGTTTTTTGGACCTTTTGTAGAAGAAAAAAAATATTCGATAGCTTGTTCCGTCTCTATTAAATAAAACAGAAAAGAAAAAAATCAACTAAATAAAAAAAGATCCTCAAAGTAGAACAACAAACGATTTGATGGGTACGAAGTTAAAGATAATAATTTATTTATTCTCGAATATTATTCTAAAAAAAAAACACAATATCTTACTTACATCGATGCCTCATTTTATATAAGTTCTGGCAACATGAGAAGGCGCGATAAGAATTACAGATAACAGAGCGATAAGCGGTCGCTCGTAAAATAGCATTTGCTAAATCTCGTCAGTTGCGATTTCATATGTGTGCTGGGATGACGTCTTTTTTACGCGCAACTTAAAATATGATTATTTATTAAAAAGCCACGGATTTTTATAAAAAAATGTATGAGGAATGATGCAGAGAGATATTTTAAAACACTTAGACTATATTTTTTTTGAAATTCATAAGAATAAGGCCAATAATGAGGAAACCACTGGGGTCCCTAAACGACTCCCATCGGAAGAGAGGTATTTTTCTTGTCTCCGAGCCGCGAGTGTTAAGATAAGTAAAATCGAATGATATCATATCATCGGATAAATAAAAATTTATATTCAAACTAGGTTTCTATCAAATCTGTGCGAACTAAATCAACAGTTATTAATAGTTATTAATAGTTTTCGATACATATAATGTCTTTCCACATTTTAGGGGTCAAGTTTAAATTCTAAAAACATTCAAGGCTTCGTATTTCGGTTTTGATTGTTTGGGGGCTTTCAAGTGAGCTCAGCACTTTTGATGTTTTTTAAATGAATAGCGTAAGCTTGACAACAGATTTTCAATAAAAGAAATATTGAAAATTCACTTGAAAAACGTATCACCAATGATTAAATAAAATTTTAAAAAATATAAAAACTTTATATCGAAACCATTTAAAATGTTCCAAACCACAGTCTTGTAGACATTTTATATTGAAACTAATACGATCAGTCGATTCCTTAGGCTTGAATTACCCTATCTGCATACGTAACTCAATATTGCTCATTTTTCAATAGTAGATACGTTTTACATTATAACCCCACAATTAAGAAATCAAAGACTTTTTTTCAGATACCGAAATTTCGGGATTCACAATCTTTCAATGCTGGGATCCAGGGATGGATGTTTTACTTTCATTTTTATGATTTGAATGATTTTTTTTAACCCACCCTAAAAACACAATGTAACTAAATATTATAAAAAATCGGTCCATGTCTACGACTGGTACAAAATATGAGAGGGAGTAAAGCTACGGCTTTTTGATTAAATATAAACAAACCGAAGTACACTGACATAATTTGTTTTGTTGTAAAAATAAAAGATAGTTAATCGGGAAGAATTAAATTATTTCAAGTTCATCCGTGCACTTGAACGACTGAAGATGCCGAAAGACGAAACCCGGGTGGTTAGTGACAAAATCTGTGTGAATGTATATAATTTGAATGATTCAAATTTAATTAAATTAGATTTTTTTATATGTTATAGTGAATCCAGATATCCTAGAATTGGTATAAAGACACTTCCGGGATCACCAAATTGATCGGAATCCCGGTATTTTCGGATTGGATACCTTAACCAAAATATTCACACGTAAAAAACTACTCTATAAATGATTATTTATTTAATCCAAGTGAAATATTTCTCATATACTTATGTATAATTTCTACTTATTTAGAAATAAAGTACGTTTGAAATAAAAAAAAATCGAGCTCAAAATGTAAGATCGACCCTTTGTCTCTACGGGGGTCATTATTCGAAAACGATTGAATCTGTGTTTTTATCACGTAATGCGGGTGGGGATGGGGGGTGTTCAGCATGCAGTGGCGGCGAGGGGCCGATTCAAAAAAAGCGCGGGGGCGGATTACTGGCATGATGGATGTGGGATTATTTTTCGGGCCTTTTTGCAACTTTATGAAAAATCACCGGCGTTTTTCACCGGCCCAAAATAACCGATGGCCCACTGAAATGGGCACATTAATTTTCATTAATCTTAGAGGCGCTTGTGCGACAACATTGGCGCACACGCCCTATCTTGGCAAGAGTTATTATGTCTTTTTTAACAGTTCTAATGCCACATAATTTATTATTGATCAGGACCGGTTTTCTTGATCCCGAGCATTATCAATTGATGAAATATAAAACGGTACTGCACTATTTGTACAAAATTAAGTAAGCCCAATAACAAAGTGTGGCAAAACGATTTTTAAAAGAATATGAAAGAATTTATTACTTGTAATACAAATTATAAGTAAAAGACAGTAAATTGTCTTAAAAAAAAAACAAATTGAATGCAAATGAATACTACCAATTTGAAATAAAATATTAAACCACATTACAAATTAATTAGGTGAGAAAGATAGCTTTAACGAGTTCAAAAGTAATTCGTCAATAATTATAATTACAATTATACTTTTTATGATGATTGTGATGATGATTTTTTTCAATTCGGATACCAATTGATGTCTAAAATGTGTTAACCTGTTCTGTGCCGTGCGGTATTAATATGGCCGTGCATGGAGGGCCGTGATTTTCTATCAAAAAATAAAACCTATTAAATATGTACTTTTTATACATATACATCACAAAAACTTACCATATAAATACACGATAGGTCATTTCCGCCAACATTTATCGAAAAACGTTTCAAAAACAGAAATTACCGCCACGTTAGAATGGCCCTGCTAGCAACACATTTGAACACGACAAAAAAGCTTTTTTTTTTTTTAAATCGGCGTATTATAGATTACAAAACAATATCTACAAAGTTTAAGTATCACACTATGATTCCAAGAGATGTCACTATATGTATGATATTTTAAAAAATACGTTTATTGTGGCTTTTAAGCCACGTCTCAAGTACTGCGATTTTGGCGAAACAGGCACATTTTGTATGGCCGGCCCTACGAGCACGAAATTGTATGGCGTGTTAACACGTCCGTGGCAGAGAACCAGTTTACAAAACCCAAGTAAGAGAAAAAATAATGGTTCAAAGTATTTGTTGTCAAATAAAAGTAGGCTATAGAAACTGACATAGCAAAGGTAAAGAAGAAAAAATAATATGCTCATACAAACAATCAATGAGCGAAACCGGTTCTCATCTTTAATAAGTAACGTTGAATTTTTAAAAAAGCGTATTATTTTTTTAATATATAAATACACTTACGCGTTGTCAAATCAATAACAACTATCGAATCGATGTATTGGAGATACACACATATAAAGTTATTTATGTCTTGTACGCATTTTAAGTGAAAAGCAATTATTTTGATCTAAACAAACATAAATGCCAAAAAAAGCGTTTGGAAAATCTTGTTAAAGTCAGTTGATATTTTAGATTTCAGCTTGTCAAGTTGACATCAGACTTATTTTTTGATTTGGCATTTTCTTGGTAGAACTCCATTATAATAGGGTACAAATATCAACGTATTTTAGTTCTGCAGTTTTTTATATTTTGTGCGTCTATTACACAATATCTATCAACGCATAAAATATAAAAAAAGCTGTAGAACTAAAATACGTTGATATTTTTACCCTATTAAATTAGCTTTTTACCGAATGTTATGGAGTTCCCGTGAACTTCTTATCTCTGCAGTGATCACGCCCTTCCGTCTGCAAACGATGGTAAGGGGATGCAATTTACAATTTTTCAAAAACTTTATCGATGAAGGAGACTAGAAGAACCTTGACGCTAGCGCGTCCTAGTACTTAAAGCTCCATAAATTTGATATCCAAAAAAAAACCCGAATAAAACTATTTTTCAAGCCTGTAGACTAATTATTATTTCAATATCTTCGTACATTGAATAATGATGTATATTTTTTATTTCAAACAGTTTCAGGGTTGCAGAAGCAATTGGTTTATTGTTAATCTTACATTTTTCTTTAAAAAGAAAACTTATTCTTTATTTTGAATAAAATTTAGTTAAAAATATGAAATCTAAAGACAATGAGATATATTTAAATTCAATAATGTTTACTAGATATAATTGACTTAACTTCAAATTTATACTTGATTCTCGTGTCTAATGATTTGGCATCTTCCAAAGCTAGAACTTAATAGAATAAAATAGATATAATACACAATTCCTCCAACCATACTTTAATCTTGATCTTTGTGTACGTCTCTACTGTGTCTTTTTATTGACGTTTGTGCCAATATTTTCCTAATTTTGCAATATTATACTAACCCCAGGTGCGACAGCTAAGTTACAAATATTTTTCTTGTACAATACCAATTTTTCGTTTGATTTTATCCATTGCACATATATTCTGATACATTGTGTATTCCAGAATTTGATTTTTTTAATTAGCGGAAGGTAAGAGGGATAATATAGAAAGACAAAGTTAAATAAACACAACAGAAGAAAACACAAAGTGATATTAAGTGACAATTAGTTTTAAAAAAGCTTAATATCACACCAACGTCTTAACTTTTTCATAAATGTAGAATTTTAAAAAAAAGCATGACTTCCGATTCCACTGACATTCATTGGTAAGAAGCTAGAATTTTTCATTTCTTGATTACAACTACATAATATAGCGTGAAGACATGAAAATGTCAGGTGATTGACACTAAATAGCATTATATTTTTAAAACACAATGTCTTTATATACAAGCTACAGCTACATTAAAATTTATTAAATGTTTTTCAGAGAAATAATGTTATTAATACAAATAATAAATGATGACTGGCTTTAAATTATCTATAAAAATCTGCAGTCAACTACCACGCATCTTACGATCCGTTAGAATCCAGGATTGTTTTTTTTACGTCTTAAATTCAGATCAGTGATAGAATATTTATACGAAATATCTCAACCATATAACACTGGTGTATCTATACATACTGTGACCGTGGCAAAACTCAAACAGAAATTTATTTGTCTCCCAGGATGTGCTCTTAGATTCCTGGAATAAAATTTATATGTGGATACGTAGCTGGTATATTACCGACAGGCACATTAAGTTAAGACTGTCTATCCCTTGTGAACCTTACCTATTCGTTAGCAGGTGTTTCAACAAAAACACGCTTTGTATCATCGTAAATATTTTGTCTAGACTAAAATGACGCTGGGTAAATTGTACAATGGAATTTGCGTAATTTATTGTGCTAATTTGCAGACTAACAATGATCGCTCTATAAATCTATAAATAATAATTCAATAAGAATTGTTTTAATCCTGTATTCAATAACAAAGTTTAGATGTTGAATAACAGCTTTTACGACGTACCGTACGATTTATTGGTGGCACTAGACTAAGCTAGATCAGTTTTGTATAACAAAGGTATATGACGATGATTCATGGGTATAATAAAAACATAATTTGCTGCTAATATCGACTAATAAAATTATTACCTAGTTCATTTAAGAATAATTAATATAAATCTCCAATACTTTTCTCATATTTACAGTAACGATATATCTTTACTTGCGTTGATTTACTTATATGTCTGCCTGTAACGCACACCACAACATTGCTATTATGCGTGATGGCCGCACACTAGTTGTGAGCAGCGATATGTGAATTGAGCAAATTGTACAAGCAGCGCTGTAGTTTAATATTGGTGTTTAAATATTAAGTCACTGAACGGAATGAAATCGATACCTCGATTCCAAAGTGTTGCCACTCAAAGAGTACAGTTTTGAGAAAATTTTAATATAGATTGAGTATATGGCCTACTAATGGAGGTATCTTAATATTTATAATATGATTTTTCAGAGGTTTTCACAAGATTTTTGTTGTTGTTACAGCTTAGATCTTAAGGACAATAACCACTGCAATTCTAAAACAACAACAGATTACAACTTGTTACATTTTGGAATTGATAAATATCGGTATTCGAGGCATTCCCTCATACTTTACCCAAAACTGGAAATTCTTGACTTTTTACACTTCGGAATTGAGGTATCAAAATAAACACATGTCACTTATTTGGGTTTATTTGTACCTTTTAAATATTAAAGATTTTTAAATGATAATCCTGAATCTTGTTAATTATTAACCTTATGAGTATTCAATAAAAGCTATAAATTTATAAAGGTTATCATCAGTCGAAAAGACTCTATGAAATATATTTACATTTAATTTTTGTGCGGCAGAACTACTCCTTTTAAATGGAATTATTGTGTTGTGAATTGAAAACGATATCTAGAAGAGTTGGGTGTGAACAAATATCGATGAAATAATGATATACAATCAATTAATATATGTATGTATAAAATCAATTCCATAGTTTATCTGATTGGTGTTATTTTGTCTGATTGCGTGAAATTGAGTTGATTTTAACAAATCAAAAAAGCAACTAGATAAGCTATAAGTTGTTGAAATTTACGATGACGTGGATTTTTTTTGCCAATAATTTCCTTTTCATCACCTGGCAAACGAAGTTATTCCGCTATGACAGGGCGCTTTCATTAAGTGGCTATAGCTTTTGCCGTAAAATGCTTTACGATTTAATAACGTGGCTTATGTGAGCAGGTTTGATGTTGGCAATTCAGGTTATTTAAGAAAAGCGCAATTCAACTGATAGAAACAAGTCGTCGACATTGATATGGTAATTTAAGATGTAGTTTAAATTTTAATTATATTCTATATCCAAGTTATGTTGTTGAACTTTGTGTTAATAGGCTGAACTTTCAAGCATTTTAATTCCACGGAAGAGCATTTTATTCATTGATTTTTTAAATTAATATTTGTTTTTAATATATATCCATATTTCTTCATGTCCACTTTATATTCGATCGATTCAAAAACTTATAAAGACATAAAGTTACCTGTAAACGAGCAACTTTTTGCGGCAATACGCGTGGTTGTTTATCACCTAGCAACACACGGCATTATTGTCTCAAAATTGCCAACTGGACTGCCACAATTACTGTATGCTGCCACATGTTGCCGTGTATTATCCATACATGCTGGGAACAAAGTTTGACGATTTTTTAAATATTGATCGTGATCAAAAATACGACAACATTGCTAGGATAAAATTATTCTTTTCTGGTACCGCTTGATGTGTGTATCTTTATTTTTGACATCAAATCATGTTGATATTTTAAAAGTATATCGGGACTTTTTCGATTCAATAAATTGATTTGAAGATTCGGTCGTATACGTTAATAAATTAGCAAAATAGATAGCTCTTCAATTCAACTAAAATATATATTTCAGACGTAAAGTGCGAGAAATCTAAATGTTAAACTGCTTTTAAATGTACTTTAATGAAACAGGACTGCAGAAATTGCATTCAAGTAGCGGAAAAATGAAAATTTTAGACATCTAAGAAAAATCTCGGCCATTTTGTTTAAACTTATATTACATGTACCAAGCACTGAATTAACGTCTAAAATGATGAAAATCCGTACATAGACACACATTACCCATATGTCTGGGTACGAAGGACCATAGTTTTCATATTAACGGTAATAATGCCAAGCATGTACAATTTTTGATGCTCGTTTACAGGCGTCTGAAGGATATGACAACTAGTTTTACTCACCATGATCGTTAAAAAATTACATGATGATGTATTTTTTAATACTCGGGTAATAAGCTAATCTTTTTTCTATATTACACAATATGAAAACCACCATTTGAAAATCTGAAAGGCTGGAAACATGGCAGACAATTTATTTGTAAATACAATTTCTTTTTGTGGATTCAAACCCTTGACCACACAGCTAAGCTTTATCATTCGTTTGCGTGACCGACTGCATAATTAAAGTATGTTGTAGCTGAAAAAATTAACTGAATTAATCCATTCACTTAAAACCATTCGTTATATGTTTACTTCATATCATATACGGGTTTATCTCGAAATTACATCGAATTTCATATATTTATCACCGTTTGACTCGAGAACGAACAAATGGTATAATTCTGAGAACAATACTTTATTTAGATTAGAAATATGTTGTCGTCATGGTGCAGCATCAAAGAACGCTCAAGATTATCTCATACTGCAAAAACAAATTAGCTGTCTTTAACCATCAAGATCGGCATGAAATCTACGCGGGATACTTAAGTGTTTTATACACAAACAAATTAATCTTCTCCGATTTGAACTGATTGATGTAAATTACCATCTGCGATATGATAACTGTTGAAAACTCAAGTAATTCTATGCGCATTAATTAAAAAAATACTTTACTTAAGCGATATTTTAAAATATTGTGTCTGTTCTTGCCAAATGACGGTGTACACCAGGGAACCTGGAGCCTTTTGGCTACTTTGATGTGGCCAAAATATTCACTTTGATTAAAAAATTATACGCAAACGTTTGAGAAAAGAGCGTAATCAACTCATTATATGTTCAACAGTCGAAAAAAAAGTGGGAGGTGTCAACGTTTTCTTTACTGCGGCCTTATGTCGACTCAGATAAATTAATGATGAAAGGTTCCCCACCCCTGGTGTAGACTCCACACTGTACAGGGTATTTTTTAGAACTGAAATAATGATTTAAAAGTTCGACAGAAAATAT
Source organism: Himalopsyche anomala (assembly GCA_031772345.1). NCBI lineage: Eukaryota > Metazoa > Arthropoda > Insecta > Trichoptera > Rhyacophilidae > Himalopsyche > Himalopsyche anomala. Next base: position 9,451,397 of record CM062825.1, on the reverse strand, counting down.
TGACCATTTTGCTATTTGGCACACTTTAATTCTAAATTGCTCATATGATAGGTAAATCTTCCTTTTTTGTTTCATCCGAATTTTGCGAGGGCGGCTCGGAGGTTGAGAGGAGATTCATCGCCGACTCAATGGATTGTTATAAGATATTTTTTTTATCAATTTATGCACGGCGACGACATGTTTTACCACAAATCCAAGTCGCCGCCAGCTAATGTTAAATTAGATTGAACGGTATGTTTACAGCGTATAGGTGGGACGACACTTTTATGGATGGCGTCGTTGCTTTTTACAACTATATTTTATTGATACCGCCCGACTGGATTTGCAAATATTGACTACAGGCGTGCAAGAAAGATGGGCCTCTATTGAGCCGATTTGCGTGATTGGGCCGTTGGTGTAACCGTGAGGCGCGAAATCCCACTGGATTATCTTTATTAATTATTAATAAAGGTGTTTTGAGTATTTTATAGATTTTTTTATATATTTTTCTATGGCGGCTGTTTTATGAACATAACATATCACTCAATAAGTTAGTAAGATGACATATAGATGACGCCACTATTGACAAATCAATATCGATCGTGAAAAGTAAAAAAGATTAAGCGTTTTTCAAGCATAGATGATTGTGATATATAAAAATTCCTTCTCACCTTTTTTATCCCTAAAAAAAGAGCATAGCGATAGCGAAAAAAACAGATTTCTTTGAAACCGATTGACTGAAGAAAACTTAACCAATCAACTGCAATACGCGATGACCAAATTACCGGTGACATTAAAAAATATATACCAAACAATAAAACACAAATGTTTACATAATTAAAAAAGTTAAGACACCTCTGGCTTAGTCGATCTCGCTGGCGTTTATTAAACATTAACTGATGGACAGATGTTGTTTTTAGTATAGGAGCATGGACGCAAAATAAAATTTTCAGTAATTTAAAATCTTTGTGTACCAAAGTTTTTATTCTGTTTTTCCCAATAACTGTATTGCGGTTTATAAACTACAATATTATTCGTCGACTGCATTCACAGTGATATTTTTTTTGTGCACATTTGAATGTAATTTATTTATAGTATTAACAATTTTAATTATACAAAAATTGTGTATTTTTACAGTCGTTAAATAGTACTCGAAGAAAATTCTTTGAAATATCTGGTAAAATAAACGGGATAATTTGCCGAATGCAATTGTGGGGATTTAAAAAAAAAATACTGCTTCCAAAGTTGGTGAAAATGAGTTAAGTAAGTATGCACGATTATAAATTGTTGTGTTGGGCATCGATTGGTTTATATCAGTGGTTCCCTAAGTGGTTTCTGTGGACCGCCAGGGGTCCGTGAGACTGCTGAGGGGGTCCGTGACAAATTAAAAATCATTTGGGGGTGCGCAGACAACATCAGGGGGTCCGCGGAAGAATACATATTTTTAAAAATCCTGACAGCTTTTTTATTATCAAAATTTAAAATAAATAAAATGGTAACGATTTTTACCAGGGCTTCAAACCGGAACGGAAACCGTTATTTTTCCGAAACTAAAACCGGAACCGAACCGTTTTTTTCGGTTCACGCAAGTATTTTGGGCAAATCGGTGAATTACTACACTGTTTTGATATTTTCAAATTCCTCGGTGAGCTATAAAAAAAAAGTGAGTCACGGAGATATTTTCGGCAAATCGGTAAATTCCTGTCCAATAATAGGATAGGATAGGGATAACCTACTATCCTTATTACTCTTTGGAAAAGAGAGTTTGAGCGACTGACTAACAAACAGTTCTCGTTGAAAAACATCTGTTAAGATACCTCCATTAGGAGGCCATTTACTCCACATTGAAAGCAGGCATGGAAAAAATACCTTTCAAGTCATTAACTTTTTATTTCAAATGGGGGTTCACGGCCAGGTTTTTGGTATGAAAGGGGTCCACGAGCATAATAGGTTTGGGAATCACTGGTTTATATATTGATCGCCGAATCCATCAAACCGCATGTGATTTTGCTGTATAAAAATACGCTTGTTTTCTATAACAAGCTAACTGATCATTTCCTGGAAACGAAAATGAAAAAATCGTTTTCTTTAAATGAATATAAACTAATTAAATTCATACATTCAATCTGTTCAAAGTCACATTGACTGTTGCATTTTCTGTTATAATCAATTGATATTAAGTGTCTATAACAGAAAATCGCGTTTCCTGAAATGGGATAATTGAAATAGTCAGTTTTGGAGAGTCACGTACAAGTACTAGCAATTTACAGATGGCATCAATGATAAGTAAAAAAATGTTGACATATCACTGGCTTATGTCCCGTCTAGAAGCTAAAATAATATATGTGTGATCAAATCATAAAAACGTATTTTTATATAGGTTTCTGCCTCAAGCTATGATAAGTCTTTTTTTGGAAGTCTATGAAATGTGAAAGAAAAGTGCGGCAATCATTTGCAGACGAAATTATTTATTCGATCAATTGTTGTAGCGGTAAACTTCTAGCGATTAATTAATTGCTGACGATAAATTGGTGCCGGTAGATTGCGAACGGTTAATTTTCCGAATGCCGGGGTACTAGTAATTTTACGACAGTAAAAATTTACTATTTTTTATATAATTAAAAATACTGTCTAAAAGATAATATTTACAAAAACTTGTAAATATAATATATTAGATAAAAAACATTATACATATTTTCTTTATTTAATAATAAAACAACAGAAAAACTTTGCTTGCAAAAGAGTTAAAAAGAAGCTTTAAAATAGTCTCGTCTTATATTTTTAAAGACCTTGTCAATGAAAAATAGTGTAGTAGATAGATATTTTTTCATTGAATTATTTCCTGATCAACAAAATATGTAAGACGGCTTAATATTGTTGTAAAATAAGCTTCAAAAGTAAATAACTACTTAAGCTTAAAGTTTATGTTTACAAAGTGGAAAAGAGCAGTAGCTTCAAACGTAAAACGCATATTATGTTGAGTTTATAAAACAAATTTAAATCTACTTTTACAACTTTCTACATTTAGATGGAATAATAGTTTCGTGACTGTATATATATGTATAAATTCCGTATTCCTCCATCTGCTTTATATCAACCGGAGGATTGTCATATAAGTGGACCGGCTTACCTTTGTCTTGTTCAGAGTGCATACGAAATATGCAATACCACTGCAACAAAGCTGCAGCAGAGATTCAACGTTTTGCCTGTGCCAGAATTATTCTCAAACAGTACAATACCATCCAACACTTCATCACAATAAAACTGTCGAGAAATAATCTTAACAAAACACATCGACTATTATTTTAAACGTATATTAATATCCAATTGTTTTAACAATAAATTATCGGTAGAAATAATTTGTACGTCTTTCAAAACTTAAAATTATACAGCAGCACTCATTTTCTCTGCTTAGTCTTCTTATAACTATATTATAACCTCTCAGTATGTAGAGTATGCAGTCTTTATGAGATTCCTTGTCATCTGGCAATCGCTCTGAAATTGCTTCTATGAATAACCAATATCATTTTGTTACAATCGAAATGGGCACTGGAGTCCCACAGGTTGGAAAAAAGACACGCTGCCATTTTCAACGTCTCTACAAGTCCGACGGGGACCAACGTAACTAAACGTTGCCTGGACCTTTTCCTTACCGCTAAGCCTGAATTAGTGATTTTCAATCGGAAACTGTTGTTCTATCTGAAAATATAATACAATTATAAAATGTTTAATATATTTTTTTTGTAGGTGATGATTTGCGGCATAGATTCAAATTATTATTTCCAAGTATTTTTGCAAACACAAAGTTTTCTTCAAAATTTGAAAATAAAACATTTGCATCTATAATATGGATGTACTTAAAACATATTTTTTTATTAAAAAATATGACCGCAGCAAGTAAAACATCTGGTATATTGTACGTCTTATGGTGCAGCGGTAAGCGTTGTTAGCATCCATGCCGGATGCCACGGGTTCGAGTCTTAGAACGAACAACATTTTTTCGATCGATTTTGTTTGTGAGAGTGATTAGTGAACCACTAGTCCTGTCCTAGCCTAAAACTCACTTCTTTTTCTACTACTCTCTTTGGAAAAAGAGAGATTGAGTGACTGAGTAACAAACAGTTCTCGTAGAAAAAGTTCTGTTGAGATACCTCCATTAGCTGGCCATATGATCCACATTGGGAGCGGACACGGATTTTAAAAAAAAGTGAAATATCACTTGAAACATCTGTCTAACTTCTAAATTATGTCTTGAGAGATATTGAAAATGTACTTTACTCATTTATAGCTTAAATTGCATTTGATATGTGAGATCGCTACGAACGATAAATAGTTATTGAATTTAAAACATTTATCTAAACAATACACATATTTTACAATTTATTTTGTTTGAAGAAGCTTCTCTGGGCATTGCTTTACTTTACATGAAGTCGATATATTATAGGTAAACTGCCAGTGAATAACGTCCGGGAAACCACTCTGATGACAGTTTGTTGACAGAAGTAGCTGGAAGCACCTGCTCCACATTTCCGCGACTTGCAGCTCACTTCAATTCGCTTTGCAAACAATTTCCTTCGGTTTTCTTTTGTTTCAACAAATGAACTTGCCCAGAAAAACGTGAAATTTATTACACAACAGTGCAACTTTGAGAGTATATCGCACATTTACTTTGACAATCTAATTTGTACAAATAAAAATCATTAAACCATCAAATGAATTATGTATATTTTTAAGGTGTTCACTAGTAATTTGTAGTTTACAATCAATACAAAAAGTGATTTTATTTTGTAGCGTAATATAATTTCTAAAGTACTAAAGTCGCCTGCTGTGGCCCAGCTAATTAGAGCTTGCTCTACCGATAACGCAGGTCTGGGTTCGATTCCCGGTCAGATCACAGTGAATTTGAGAATTATTCAATTCAAAGTTGTGATTGAAGTCTGGGTGTTTGTGATGTCAATTCACACCATTTCCTCTCCTCCCATACTTCTTTCTGATCCTTTAATAACTGGGTGTAGCAATAGCTATAAGTCAACCACTAGTCCTGTTCTAGCCTTATCCTTGTGTCCCTACTACTCACTTTGAAAAAAGTTAGGTTCTGAGTAACAAACAGTTTTTCTAGAAAAACTTCGGTTGAGATACCCATTAGGAGACGATATGCTCCACATTGGGAGCTGACATGGATTAAAAAACTAAAGTCGAGTGTTCGACATTGCTGACTTCGGTCACTGTGATCACTGGTTCCAATCCACGTAAGATAAACTCCTTTATTTAATCGATCAATAGATTTATATTCAAAGACATGGATGTTTTGCGATGTCTAAAATTGCTTCCCACCCACTAAATCCATAAAAAACGGGGCATAGCGAGAGTGATTAGCTAATCACTAGACTTGGTCTAATCCTATCTTTATAACCTTTCTCTATATTATTTTAATATATATTCCATTATGAGTCCATTTTATGCTCAACATTGACTTAGTCATTTTTTGTATGTCTAATTTCGTCTTGTAAACCATGTGTATATATTTTTTTTGTTTTTTACCACCCCACCCACTCTATCTCCGAACATTTAAATGAGAAAAATAATAAAAGATTAGCTCGTCACAGATATTTTTGTAATCCCACCCTCCTAGTCTACCTAGTCATACACGGATTTTTAAATATTGTAGACAGCTATTTCGGCGTCGAGCCAAGAATTAATTCACGACTCAAAGCTATAACATTATTTATCTGTCTTTAATATTAAATTTATGAATTTTATTCTTAAAAAAACTTCGAATTGATTTATCACGATAGATATACAAATAACATTTTATTCAATCGAAATCTGAGTTAGTTAATTTGATAAACAAAATTGGGTACTTTCCTGTTATATGGACACATCATTTAAATTATATTAAAGAAATCTACCCGAAACTTACCTAACCTAACTCTAACAACAAAGTTGCTTATTTTTCAGTATACAGTAGAGTAAATAGTTTCATTTTTAAATGTGACTGAGACACTATTGTCTCAGTCAATCCGATACAAAAAGCAAATGAATGAGTTTATTAAAAATGTGTGTTTAATTTAATTTTAATGATTTGTCCATAAAACAAAAAAAAACCTAAAATCTTTAATATCGACTGTGGAAATTAAAAAGGACGTAGCCCACACTTTTTTCAAAACAGCATTTTTTCGTTAATCACAATGTATCCAACTTGATGCACGTTCTATCAAAATGATGTAAGCTGGAAATGCTGAATCTATATATTAATACTCGATAATGTCCGTCCGTCTGAATGATTGTCCGCGATATTCCCTCCCCCTCCTCCGCCCCAGCCCCGCTGTCGCCATTTTTTTATTCATACCAAATACATACTTTTTTCGTTTGTATATGGTCGCGATTTCACCTTTTCGATGACGTCAAGAAAGACGGTCCCCCTCCCCCCCATCCTGCCCCGCTGTCGTCATTAATTCATTTCTTCATTTTTCTCTGACGTCATGAGTGAATTTTTGAAATCATGACATTTTTATTTTATTATGTGTAAAAACAATTAATTTTCAAAAAATATTCTCTCAAGCTGTGGGATTCGATACCATGCCCCAATTTTCATGCGCGACGTTCGGACACCTAACACACTGCTCCACAAGTCCAGTTGATGGTTACGAAAAAAAAACTCTATTTAAAGTTTTAGTTAACTAATAATGACATCTGTGGGTGAAATCTTGCACTAAACGAATTTGACCGTTCTGCAGCGTTTTGAGAGGCTATATAAGGCTGCTCAATTATATATAATAATTTAATATATAATAATTTAATTAACTATTTATTTATATATATACGAAAAATGGTTGTTAGCAAGCTTAAACATTATTCCAAATATTAAATAATTTACGAGGTCTATTTCTGCTAATACGAAAAATAGTTGTTAGCAAACTTAAACATTATTCCAAAAATTAAGTAAATAACAAGGACTATTTTTGCTACTATGAAAAATGGTTGTTAGCAAACTTAAACATTATTCCAAAAATTAAGTAATTTACAAGGACTATTTTTGCTACTATGAAAAATAATTGTTAGCAAACTTAAAAATTATACCAAAAATAAAATAATTTACGAAATTTCTGCTTCTAAGAAAAATGGTTGTTAGCAAACTTAAACATTGTTCCAAAAATTAAGTAATTTACAAGGACTATTTTTGCTACTATGAAAAATGGTTGTTAGCAAACTTAAACATTATTCCAAAAATTCAATAATTTACGAAGTCTATTTCTGCTAATACGAAAAATAATTGTTAGCAAACTTAAACATTATTCCAAAAATTAAGTAATTTACAAGGACTATTTTTGCTACTATGAAAAATGGTTGTTAGCAAACTTAAACATTATTCCAAAAATTAAATAATTTACGAGGTCTATTTCTGCTTCTACGAAAAATGGTTGTTAGCAAACTTAAATATTATTTCAAAAATTAAATAATTTACAAGGACTTTTTTTGTTACTACGAAAAATAGTTAACAAACTTAAACATTATTCCAAAAATTCAATAACTTACGAAATTTCTGCTATTACGAAAAATAGTTGTTGGCAAACTAGAACATGATTCCAAAAATAAATAATTTACAATTTAAATACTGCAGGGCAGGGCTGTCGATATACGCCCCCAGATATATTTCTTTTACTATCAGAATTTCTGAATTATTCAATAAATAGGTTAGTAATTTATTTTTGACGCCTGTAAATTTTCTGACTACTTAAAAATGCAATAAAAATCCCCCCGTTGAGGTCAACGGGCTTACAGCTAGTTAATCTCTAAATTTAACTTTTAAGTTTGAAAAAAAGATGAGCTTATGAAAATTGAAACCAAGAAAAAAGACTGAAAAAATAGTTTTTCCCCAGACAAATTTCTTAAATTAATATTAGATTTTGTCAATTAAACACCGGTTTAGAAGTCTCCGTGTACTTTAAGGTTGTGTATATTTCATAATTTGCATTTGACCCAAAATCATCAATACACGTTTTTTGTGCCTCCTGTAAAATTTGCTATGTGTGGGTTACGTCCTTTTTCCTTTCCACAGTCGGTATGTGATATTTTTTTAAGCAAGCAAAACTCCGTTTATGCGTAGTTGATACCGAAATAACAATCGGAAATATGAAACAATTTTTATGTATTCAAATGAAATGTGTTTTTACCCTATAAATAAATAAGGCTTTCAATTTACCGTTTCAATGTTATTAAACATGCATTTCGACGAAGTTTTATATAACTGGCTGGCTTGTATAACGTACCAGACGCCGTAAAAGCTTGATTTACTTACACCGCACAAAAACAATGCTAAATTATTGTTTTGTTTATCTTCTTTGCAAATATTCTCATCTCGGGATTATCTCAACGATATGCGTCACAACAAAACAAATAATATTTCTAACACTGAGTGTATTAGCATTTAGATCGTTGCTTGGTCAGCAGATTCTCTATGAAAACAATATTCAAACCCATCGTAAGCTTATTATTTAGTAATTCAAGTCTCCTTGCTTATATATTATTATTTGTTCGTATCAAATTGGATTTTTTGTTAAAAGTAGAACTCAACTCGAACGTGTAGTAAAGGTAAATGTAACAGAATCTGTACACAGTATGCAACTTATTGAAAATGAAGAATAAAGCGTCGAA
>CM062825.1:9347678-9442663 GCA_031772345.1 Himalopsyche anomala | reverse complement strand
CGCATTACTTATAGATAATTCGATTCGGGTGCTGAAAGGGGGAATTCAGGGCAGCAGGTGCCCAGTCGTCGTCTTGATTGTAAATTATATTCTGTGACGGGTTCACGGCTATAGGCTTGTCGCGACGAGACGATAGTGATGCTTCGCATTGTCGCTATGATTTTTGTAGCGAGAGTGCTCGCTCATTCTACGTTTATTTGTTTATCTATCCACCACACATTATATAAATCGCCCCTGAGAGGATGCCAACGCGGAAGAAGGCTTCCTGCTATGAGTTAATATGACTACGCAGATTTTCAAATTTTTGGTATGGAACACCGCTCAAAGTGTTTTTGACTGACAAACTGATCAGGTTTGTAGGTCAGGATTCAAAAATTGACACCATTGACATTTGGAATGCTACGATTCTAAGAATAATAGTCAAAGACAATAAGAATGCTTATTAATTATGAATGACTATAAGCCTACTTGCATCAAGTCTCATAGCAATAGCTTGAGACAAACATTTGAAATCATTTATGAATGCATCATGAAAGCTCAAAATAACTTTGGCAGTAGTTGTAGAGCTAGGTAGAAAATGTGGTCCAAAATTGAGCAGCGAATCCTTATTCTTTAAAAGTTTCACCCAGCGTACGTCTCATTAGTTTGTTCACATTAAACACATTCGATGATGATCATACATTTAATTGCACCTCCCGCTGTCACCGGGGGTCTAGTATGTATTGTCGATGCTGCTTCCGCCGTATGTAATTTCATCGGGAAATGGAAAATAGCCGTTTTCGTTTATCAAGTCAAAATGTATTAGGAATATCTAAAATAAATTATGACTCGCTTTATTATAATATAATATGAACATAGCGATTGCTTTATTTGGATATATCTGAAGATAGCTGTTTGTTTTATTTTTTTTAGTAATTTCATTAATGGTAAATTTCATTCTGATATTTCCTTCGCTTGACTTAAATATCTTAGTATTTTTTCTGCAGAAATTATAATTTTGATATGCCGCTCCTGGTTCCGTTGGTGAAAAAAAAAACGAGCGCGTATGCTTAACATAGCACAGATTTTCAAATGCCACTGAGTTTCGTATGTATATATACTGTCAATCAATAGACGAAATCCAATAATCGACATATGTTCCGTTACACATTTTGAAAAATGTATAAGTTGCAACTTGCAGTGATATTTTATGACCAACGTGTCATGCTCAAATGTTAACACGGGCCAAGTAAACGAGGTTTAAATTGATCAAGTCCGCAAAAAAAAACATTTATCGTAGAAACGTAGGCTTATTTCGAAAAAGCGCAGAAACAGCGGCAGAATAAATGTTTTCTTCTTAACACTCTCAGCAACTCTTCTCTGACACTATCTCTTAAAAATAATGACAAATCTTCTTCGCAGTGATAACGTTTAAAACTGACTCATGATGAATTTCAGAAGTTCTGAATCTGACAAGAGATGTGTTTCCTTTCACAGGTGTTAATAACTCCTCGCGTCGATGACTACTTTCAAACATATAAATAATTTCACTTCGGAAGATTTCCAAATCCTGCACAGATCCAACTTTGGGGTTTATTATTAACATAAAGTAAATTGAAAATCAAATACATTTTCCTTGAAATCAAATTTACTACTGTTATTTTTGCTTTTAAGTCAAATAAACGAAATGTTGTCGTTCTGTATGTTATCTTTCTTAAAATAATGTCATTTTGCTGATCGTAGATGAAAATTGTATTTGTTCCGAAAACGAGGAATACAAAACGCTATAAAAAGGCATTATTTTGCTGTTGGTGCTAGTAGACATGCTTGTTTTTAGATAATATAAACCTTTTTAAAATGTCATTCGAGTTTTAATACAACTTTAGCATAATAAAGTTTACTAAATCCCGAAAGTTTTATTGAGCAGCAGCAAAATGAATTAAATGATAGATGTATTTGTTTACAAAAACATATTACAAAACGCACATAAGAGTATCAAAATAATCTTCTCTCAGATTCGAGTAGTCGATTGAAAAATATGATAAAGCTATATTTACTTATAGTCTGCGGGTTTATGACAAATATTTCGTTATGATTTCAGTTTGTGTGTCCAAAAAAGTTACATACACAAATGGCACATGTGCTGCAATCGATTCCACTTTCAAAGGTTCTTACATAAAAATTATGCACAACGCAGAATTCATTTGAATACATAACTCAATGCTTCATCGGTTAGTTTGGCATTGCAGATATAAAACATTTTTTTTTTCTAATCTGAATTTTCGGTGCGATTCTTGTCATGGAAATTTGCAGAATAATACAATAATTCAGTAGATACTTTGCTATATGAGGCAATGGTAAATTACCTTTTCTCCGATGTTTTTATTTCTACTTGAATTTAAAAATGATTTGTATTTCGGTAAAACAGCAATCGTTGCGATTGCTTTCCTTTTCTCGGGCTGATCTTCTTTCCTGCTGCTATATTCAAAGCGTATTGCACGTCCTATTTCGATAGTGGTTGTTAGGAAGATTTGTGTTCTGTGTATTAATTTTAACTAATCGATGATATTTTTTTTGTTACAGAATCACCAGCCGCAAAATGAAGCCCGGGTCAGCGGCAACCTTAGCCTTAGTGTGCGCTCTCTGCGCGTCTCTCCCGAGCCTGTCGCTTTCGGCTGCCAACCGGCGAGCAGTTCGCTCCCCCGAAAACTACCATAGCGAATCTTCATTCGGAACCAACTTTGCAAAGTCGTTTTCCACAGGATTCGGCGCTGATGATCAGCACGCTTTCGCGTCAGAGCCTGTCGTGCAGACTAAAGCGTCTTACAAAGGATGCACCTCTTCGTCAGGATGCGCTGGGGTGACTCTCGAAAACGGTAAGGTGACCCATCAGTTCGGAGATCCGACAGCCATAGGGCTGGGCGGCACCGACCCGGGAGCTTTGAGCCCCGAAGAACTCCACAAGAAGTTTGCACTGCAGGCGGCCGACATAAACTCTGCGTTCGGCGGAAACATTCCAGCTAATGGTCCCTTTTGGTGGGCCGCTCAAGATTCTCCGTTTAGAAATGCTCACGAGACTTATACCAAGTGGGTGAAAGCCAACGGGTTTGGCGCGGCTCCCTTTACGTCTCCGTGCGGAACCAACACGTGTCCGTTCGGAAGCACCTTTGAAAATAAAGGAACAGAAGGTGGAATCAGTAATAACATCGACATTGCTTCGAATCCTTTCTTGAATGGTCAGTTCGCCGCGGGATTCTCTGGAGCCTCGAGCGGCTTCGGCGGAGCCTCCGGTAGCTACGGCGGAGCTTCTGGTAGTTCCGGCAGTTATGGCGGAGCCTCTGGTAGTTCCGGCAGTTACGGCGGAGCCTCTGGTAGTTCCGGCAGCTACGGCGGAGCCTCTGGTAGTTTCGGCAGTGGAGCCGGCAGCATCGACATCACTAAAAATCCGTTCATAAACGGTGACATCAAGCTCCCGGCGTTCCCCAAGCCGGTAACCACTGGATCTTCATCTTCGTTTCACAGTTCATTTGAATCGTCGTCCGGGTTCGGCGGCACCGGTGGAACGGGAGGAATTAACATCGCTGCGAATCCGTTTTTGAACGGAGCCATTTCTGGACAAACGGCGGGATGCTCCGGAGGTAAAGGAGGAGCGTGCTCTCAGTCGGGAGCCACCGGAAGTGGTGTCTCTCACCAGTCAGGATCATTTTTGGTCACCGGTCCATCCGCGGTTTCATCTTCAGGCTTCACAAGCGGTGGCTTCGTCGGTGGCCAGACTATAAAACCGGGCGGATCAACCAACACCGTTCAATTCACGACATCCACGACGTGCGGAGGAACACCAGGAACGCCGTGTGTAAAGCCTCAAGGCCAGACTGTAACTACGGCGACAGGATTCGGTCAGCAGAGCCAGGTGACCGGTTGCAGCGGACCCGGATGCGGGTTCGTCCAGCCGGAAGTTTCCACTTCTGAATTTGGACAGACGGCAACGGGCTGCTCGGGGCCATTCTGCGGCTTCGACCAGCAGACCCAGCAAGGATTCCCCGCTAAGCCTAAGTTCCCGTCCCAGCAATCCATACCGAGTAAGCCTCCGGCGCAGTCGATCCCAAACAGACCGCCACTACAACAGATTCCCAATAGGCCTCCAGTACAGCCAATTCCTTCCAAGCCACCCACTAATCTTCCTCATCCACCGGGAGCCACAGCGGGAGGTTTCAGAGGGGAGACTCAGGTGACCAGCACCGTTGGAGAATTAACCGTCACGTGCACTGGACAAGGATACATCTGCGTAGATAAGAGCATCTGTCTGAACGGCTTCGTCAACGAATACGGAGAGAACATTCTTCAAGCCAGAGGAGGGGTGAGTTTTCAAACACTTTTCCATGACATTTTTTACACATCATGTCGTTTCACTTGGTTACTAAGCGTTGTTGATGCGATTTTGCTTTATTCGTGGATTAAATAACTTTTACGTAAATGAATTACAAAAAGATCATTTTATACACATATCAAATTTAATACCATCATGATCCACAGATTTACGAAAATATAAAATTAATATAGCTACCAAGTTCAAATTACGAAAATTAGTCAAAATTAAAATATTTTAATCCCTGCAATATATTTTTTAATAACAATCATTTAATAAGTTAGAGCAAAAAGTTTAAAAAACATTGTAAATAAAAATGGTACAACAGAGTAGGTATGCTGGTATATACTTCAGTTATTATATTGTGAGCGAAAATAGAATATATTAGTATTGAATAATCAAACTATTCCGAATCGTATTTGAATATTTAAGGAATTATCTGTTGACATATTTTTTGTATGTTTTGCTAAAGATTCTGTTGGCGATTACGCGACCAGATTTTCCTGTTTCAGAAAAATGTACACTTTGTCTGACTAGTTATTATCGCATTGTTAATCCGAGGATTCCAAGGTGAATACATTTGGATATTTAGAGAACGCGACAATATTTTGCGCCCGCCGGCTTCATAATTATTATTAGATATTATATCGATATGTGATCTTTTCGCGAAGAAATGATGTCATCTCGAAAAGATGCGGAATTGATCATTTTGTGTACGTTGAAAACGCGTCAAGAGGCATTCAAATAACTTGGGCTTTGATTTTAAATGCAAACAATAATATCATCACTATTCAATCATTGGAAGGATCCTATTCATGTTAACCTAATATAAGACGAAGATAGCGTCGGACTCGCCCGATTATCATCACACACCACCGCATCGTAATTTTGCAATTCGTCGATCGATTCAACTGAAATAAAAATTATTTATTCTTCGTTTCGTTTTGATCCGATGTTCGTTCTTAACTTTGAACATTTGACATATTGACATATTGTATAATATATACTTTTTACCAGTTGTTTTCTTGAAATTAGATAGGATGGTAAAAAAGAGGCAGAGAAATGTGGCGTCTTGAAACATTACACATACATATTTCGGTCGATTTCTGTTCGAAGGCATGAGTGTTTGTGATGACATTATTTACCAAGCTGAAAATATCTCGTATGCGTTATTTATTATATTAATATCAACGTATAATGCATTGATGAATATGAATATGTAACACGCGTCAAAGTAACCGGCGTCGCGCCGCTAGAGTATTATTTAAATATATGTATGGGCCGCGAGGTTGTGTTTATTATTTTAGTACAATTCCTTAATCTCCCACCCTTCCACCGAAAATTCCCCACCGCCTTTTTCGATCCTTAAATAAGTGGGCGTAGCGAGAAAGATTAGTTAATCACTAGTCCTGTCCTATCCTTATCCTTATATTCCTTCTTACTCTCTTCGACAAAGAGCGACTGAGTTCTCTACTACTACCTTCATTAGGAGGCCATATGCTCCACATTGGGATCGGACTTGGATAAAAAAAAAATCCTTAATCGGCCACGCATTAACTGCCAAATTGAACTTGAGCGCGTTAATATAATATTGGTTGTGACAAAATCCGCAGGCATTCATGTTTTGATTGACAATCATTCGTGTTTACCAAATAATATTTATAAAAATAAAATAAAATCACGGCCATCTTGAGGACGCACACTTAGAGTGAGAAGGTGTGAGAAATGACCAAATAATAAATTCCTTTTTGACAACCGCTAAATCAAACACATGTTTCATTAAAATTCCTAAATCCAGCGCTTTTAAAAGTCCGGAGGGCACTGATCTCAAGAACCGAGTCAGTCGTCATTCACAACCAGCAGTTGTTCATTTAAATAATAGTGATGTACATACTCAAGATCCGAGATTGATTTAAAAAATTATTTGTTTAAGTCTAATTCGAATAATCAGACGGACCAAAGTGACAATTTTCTCAAAGACGACGCGAGAAGCAGAACTGTCAGTTTCAACAACTCGATTCATATAAACTTTAAACATTCTGAGACAAGAAATTTTCTGAGGTTCTTCGACCTATTAAGTTTATTTCTATTAATTTCAGATTGTTTCGTCAAATCGGGTCGCTTGAAAATGTACAATTTGTAAAAAGTCTAAAGTAAATAATAAGCTTTTCACCACCGCGGAACACGCATTGTCATCGGCCCTTCGACAAGTTCCAGTTAAATATTGCTGAGACACGACGTCCGAAACTTTGGGAAGGCTTTCTTTGAAGTGACGTAGTGTCAAAAGTCGAACCGCCGCGGTCGGTCGACCTTCACACATTTTTCATGCCAAATAAGAGAAAATATATATAAATTTTATTTTTGTTTATTCGTTCGATTCGAATAACCTTCGAGAATTTTAACATTTAACGTGTACACACATACGTACCTACTACGCATATTCTCGTATGCGAAATGTAAATCATGTTAATTGGCGTTAATGTACGTTATATAAATGTGCCCTTACGAATTGCCTTAAATAAAGAATTTCCTAAAATTATATTTAGAGCTTTATGGCTGTATTTTCAAATATTGATTTTAAAGACTGCAAACTATATGACTAAAAAAACAAAAAAGTGTGAATTTAAACTTTAAGCTTGCCTTTCTTATTTAAAAGAGATACCCACGTCAAACTTGAAACTACGTTTCATTAATAATCATTTTATTTTATTGTGCAATCGAAATTAAGCCCGCCGATCTTAATTCCATAAATTTTCATTAATTGATTTATATTTTTTATGTTCACGATAAATATAATAGTTGCTGAGACGCGTGGAGGAATTTATTGCATCCGTTGAGAAATAGATATTGCTTAAATTGAAATGTTCTCTACGTAGAAGATTCGCGATCCACGCAACATTGTGACTGTTAAAACAAACTGCAGGGGGGTCGGGTCGCCTACCATACCTAGCACGCGATGAATAAATCAATTCATTCCGTCTACATTATCGTAAACACTTTAGTTAGATTGCAATCGTTCTGTCAGATGTCCTTATCTTGAATTTATAATCTGAATTCGATGAATGCAACATTTTATTATTCAATCAGATTTCGGAATATTAGCATGTGTGTATTCAGTATTGTATACGTATAAGTATAGGCACAATAGTGTGAAAACTACATGAATACATACAGCTTCTTTCGTTACTCGAGTATTTTTGGCAGATAAAATCAGGACCGGCTCAAGCTTTTCCGGACCGGGGCTCCAAACTTGTGCAGGGTCTTTCAAACAATAAGTATATTCTAGTTTATAATAAAAGTTTGTCTCTATTATTTACAATATTGAAGGTTCTCGACCCTTTTAGGTTGGCGGGTCCAGATTTTTGTTTGAATTTACATTTCAGCGAAATCTAATAAGAATCTTATCAGATTTTTTGATACTGAATCTTTTTTCAATAAATATCTACGAAAAGACGACTATTTTCAATATCTGTAAAGAAATAAGGAACCGCAAACTATACCAAAGAAAAGGGCTATACGTAGGTCTAACTTATTTTAATTTTATTTTCATACACGGCTTAAATTTTGAAATATGAAAAGTGATGTTATTTTCAAAATTCACATTCATCTTTGGGAACGTTTAATGAAATTTTCAAAAATATAAATGAATATTTTCCATTACAAAATGATGGGATGAGCCAAAGCCCCCTATAGACTGATATGGATAAATCCGAGCTGTCTAACTACTAAAAAGCCAGTCATTTTATTTTCATAAGACCGTCAAAATAGAAAAAAGTAAACGTAACATCAAAAAATGTTTATTCACACTTTAAAAAAATATTTTTTCACACATAATATGTATGAAAAAAATTCCCGTCGATGAAATGATTCATCAAAGTGAGGAATCCGTACTCTTCATCGGTGGAATATAGAACAATAATAAAAGTAGAACAGCATAAACCGCTTCAGAGAAAACTCTTATTTGATCATTCAATGATTTTTTTCGTCTTTTTTAAGTATAGCTTTTTCGTTATTTCGCATATTTTATAAAATGATAATATTGTAATTCTGCCCCGATGTTCTGTACAGAATCTAGATTTCACATTAACACATAGGTACTCCGTTATTAATTCATAAGGCCGGGCCTCAGAGGTCAGAGGTTCTGACTGGTGACGTCGAAGCCGTAGTGTCCGGAGCTGACATAAATTACAACGCCAATATACCATTATGCTTTGCGTCTCGCAATCGCAATCGAAAACTCACAATGCGGGTAATTGCGCCAATAATTCATTTCGAGTACGTGATATCACCTCACCACCTTTTTATGAGGCTCATTGATGAAAGCCGTGTACTCGTGCGAAGTATGACAAATATATGTTTCTTTTAAACAATACAGCAGGACGTCAACATAATGCGTGATATCAATGAAAGCCGAGCGCGAGTAGAGCGCGATCAAATAATCACTAGTCCTCCTGAGCCTACAACCGACCGTATATCTTTATACTCTGCTTAAAAGAGAGGTCGAGTGACGGACAGCTTTCATTGAAGAGCTTCTGTTGACGCAAGTCTGTGTTATTCACATTGGGTGTGGACACGGTCAAGGAAAATAATCTTTCTTATCAATCAACTAGGTTATTAATATACACATACATACCACTGAATAAATTATTTCTCTTCCAGTCAGTTTTATTGATTTTTCGTACAACTCGGTCCAGGTGTAACAATGAAAATTATCTTAAAGCCAATCCACAGTCAAATATAATAATACAACAATCGTAAATTTGGGAAACATTTTTCTTTTTATAACTGCTTAAACGTCGATAGCGTTTATTTTCAATGAAAGTTGAAAATCACAGTAAGTGAATATTCGTTCGTATGTTAACTATTCGGCTAAAGTGGTAAGTGGCTTATCGATTATTATAAATTGTTTGATGTGGATAGTTCTGTAAGACTGTGAGATGCAATTAGCCGTTTACCGAAGGTTTCTATAATTTACTAGGCGCACCCTGCATTACATAAATTATATTATTTCGCCTCTCTTTGAATAACATTTTGCGATAATTCATATTTGCCATCAACAATCGTGTGATTTATTCATTTCATTCTAGTAAAATAGGTACCTAGTGCGCACATATATTATGTAAATAATACATTTATTCATCGCCTGTCATAATACATGCGATTCCAAATTTCAACATTTATAATCAATAATACTGTAATTAATGAGCCATCGCGGCGAATCTATAACTATATAAATGTCACATTATATCGCAGGCTTAACTTGCAAAATACCCATCTACATACGTTTAAGAAACAAAACCAGGCGGGAATGAAATGAACAACAGCCCAATTCATTGAATTATATTTTAATACAGACCATTTTACTGATTCTTATTTCCCCTTTCAACAATTTACTCAAATGATTCAATTTCTAAAAAAAAATCGTTAATAAAAAATGTTAGTTATGTTATATAATATATTGTATGTCCCTACATTTATGTTTGATTTAAAATATTTAAAGTTAATAATTTTGACAACGATCGTATTGGTGGATATCTATTTTTGGAAATGAAACAAAATATTTGAATACCTTCGCTTTGCTCATTTTTTCCACTTTATCAGCAACTTAGAAACTAGAAACTAATTGAACTACATATACATATATCATAAATTATTAAAAGTCCAATGTACTTTCTTAAAAATCTGTTGAAATTACTGTGGGCTATTTTATCATAACGCAATCTGCTGAGATCTCCATTAAATATTTTTTGTCGTATCGTAAGAAGGCAACGATCTATGTATACAACCGCAGAATAAGTAGTTTCATCCATTCATTTGGTTATCACTGTGTGTACGGTAGGTGCGTATAGTCAGAAATGCCGAAATGAATGTTTATGATTTCTGAGAATGCCTTAAAATGTACGTTTTGCAAAAGCAGCTCTCAAAGTTATAAATCGATTGGACGTCATCGATCGATCAGCGCTTTCCCAAGTATGTCACCGCATCGCGCGCGAGAGGTCGGGAGGTCGATCGCGGATTACATGCGACAGGTTGGTCGACCGAATCCAATACCGTACCGCGTACGGCGACCGCACGCTTTTCGACACACCTCAGACCGCTCCGCTAGCTGAAAGTTGTATTTAAACATTCACAATATTTTACTGTTTTCTTTTTATCAGTACGGACCGAGCGCCCCGAATACGGATGATCAGTCCAACTTAATTCTACTGACAGCAACGCAGATCCTGCGATGGGATATATATGTATTTCTTTATTTATATCTTAGAAATTTAATTATATTTCAAATAACAACCATAAAAACAGATGAGTAATAGTTATTCCGTTTATCCGCTCGAAAGCTTAATTTTTTGTAGCCGTAGACCTAATCCGTAGCTTCACATTCCGCTTTCTTCGGTCCAGTGGCGGATTACTCCATAAGCGCATGCGGCCTCCGAATCTTAGGGCCCTCAAAAATAACTTATATAATCTATAACCTCCAAATTTCATTCACATTTTCTATGTATATCAGTGATGCACAAACGCGGCCCTTTTTGAATGTTGTGGCGGCCCGTAAATCTCTTTCTCAAACATACTTTTTTCACGTAAAACATTTATTAAACAAATGTAAGCAAGCTTTTTCTTTTCGGTTCATAGAAACAGGCTTACAAATATTATGTCAAATTAAAAAAAATAGTTAAAAATTAACAAAGAACATGACGCATTAACTTATGAATTGCATATAAATGATACATAAATATTTCACAATGAAATGATTTTTAATAAGCAAGTACTCATGATCTTTTTTTGCATGGCTTATTTATTTTCTAAATAACACGGTCAAAATAATAAAATGGAACCTATTACTCATTTATCTAAATTCACTTAATCTTTTTTACACGTTTTTAAGGCTGTTTTACATGGAACATGCATATTTTCTGTATAAAAAAAAGGATTGAGCGTACTTTAAATCATTTTTTTCTTTGCGGCCCGAACCCACGATAAATTTGTTTTATGCGGCCCGCTAGAAGGTAAAGGTTGTGCATCACTGATGTATATTATATATAATTTTGCGCCTCTTTTATGTAAAAAAAAAACAGGGCATCCAGTTTATATTGCGCCTGGGGCCTCCGAAGTGCTTAATCCGCCACTGCTTCGGTCCCACTTTAGAGTAAATTTGTTGTTTCTAAATATTCTTTTATCTTCAAATAGTGTTGTCTATGATAGATATCAAACTATGAATAACTGACACAGCGCCAACTATGCAGAGCTGCCTCCTTCTTATAATAATTCTGGACGCGCCCAATTCACCGACTGCTCCTCTATAATCGAAGAAAAGTTTTTTTTATTTGACATTTATTTCAATGCCATAACAAAACATCCCATTTCTTTGAATAGAAAACACCAAAACAAATTAGATTTGATTCAAAAATACGTTGTGACTGGTACCACGTAAATAAAGTATTTACATAGAGTTTAGTACCTAGCCGAGTGTGTCTCGAGTAGACTTTTAACCCGGATTTTGCGCGACGTAAACCAGTAGAATTTTCACACCTTACTACCCATGTTGATATTATACAATCGTAGTAATTAATATCTCTCATTAAACTTACAACGGATTAATATTACTCGGATTCATTTTTTTAACAAGCATTTCGAATTCACTAATTTCTTTTTTTTCAGCTCAGTTAATTATCGTCGAAGAATGTTAGCTTCGCTTTTATTAGTCAGATCTGTATTGTTTTCATATTATGCCTGAGTAAAACTTAAAAATCAAACGTCGATCATAAGAAACATTCATCTGAGTAGTTAAATAGCGGAAAATTTAATCTCTCTCTAAATAAAAAGGTTACAATATTAATGTTGTGCTTTCTGAAATTATCATAATGTTGTGAAAGAACATAATTATCTAAGAATGTCTAGCTTAAAATATGTAGTTTACTCAAGTTGTTGACTTTCCCTAAATAAAATCTTTCATATTTTCGATATTAAAGACGCATAACTTACAATAAAGCTTGAGAAGCTTGTCAATACAAAAGCATGTAATATTTTTTGAATGAGATTTTATTGATGAATATAAATATATTTTAATATGTAGGTTATAAATTATGTATTAATTCATTCGGATTATGTTACAGAAATGTTTTAATGCGCGATAAAATATGATTTCGAACGTCTGTTATTTGATTTGTCCTCGAATATAGAATTTGTAATAGTTTGTATTTTTATTGGTCCGTGCCACAAATGGAGTGTCGCAACTGGCAACGCTAAAAGTCTAGCAATGTCATTTGGCGCCATTCAAGATGTCATCTGTCAAAATGTGATGACACACATTTTGAGCTTATCGATTTTTTAATTGATTTTATTGACAACAGGTGCTTAACGGAATGTTAATAAATTTATGATGATCACATTTCTTTATAAATTGGACGTAAAAATCAATATTATATTTTTTTATGATTCAAAGTATGATTTAGAGTTTTCTTTATAGCGTGTAATATTATTATGACTGACAATATTTATTTCTCTGCAAATTTACGGCTACATTCATATTTTTCCTCGGGTTGAATGAAAAATATACATATAAATTTACTAAGAAACAGACCGGTTAAGCCTTGGGGTCACATTATGTTTAAAATAGGACATTTCGATTCCGTGCGAAACTTTGACTTATCAAATGAAATGTCAAAATCCCAATTTCAAGAATTGGAGTCGGTTAAAATGATTTTTAGCACGAGACTAGTGAATAAATTTTTCAGAAAGTACCAGCGAATTTTGAAAAATATGCGGTAAATAAACTTAACAGCCTTTATTTGTAAATTGGTTAAAATTGTGGCTCAGCAGACATCTAAACACCAGGAATAGGCTAGCCTGTTTTTAACCGATCAGTTCGATCGCCTGAATTATATTATGATCATAAAAATATTCCACAAAGTAGGGTTGCGGCGTATACTGTTTTATCGTGATTATAAATCACTGATTAATTAAAACTTGTGACCCCAAACTATGCAAATTAAAATATTTTCGTTGCACAAGTCTCAGTGAATATTTTTATAAGAAGACGATTTTTCACATTCACTGATTTTGGAATTACATTGAACCGATATGATAATAATTTGTATATTACATCGTAGGTGAGAGGTTATGATTTAAATAAATATATGAATTTTATAAATTTAAGTTTAAGGCAAACGATGTTGTTCTAGTGTTGCCGATTGCTTTGTTTGTGTATTTTTCTACCATAACATGTTTTCTGCGAACAATATTAAACTCACGTAACAATGTGCTTTAATATTTATAATATATCCTTATAAAATTTTAAAACGTTAAACGTTCCGTTATTGCGAGACGAACTATTTCCCCGTGATGCTTCTACTAGCTTATTTGATTGCTTGACAATCATCGTTAATACCTATAATGTATATTTAACTCATACTAGGCATTAACGACGTTTATGGCAAAGCTTATAGCTAGATAGTGAAAATAAAAAAAAATTCACCAACCCAGGCAGAACCGAAACATTCTTTATTGAAAGTAAAGCTCACTTCTATTAAAAATATAACTTTGGCGGAAAAAAATATCAAATACGATATTGTGAATATTTATGGAGAAATGAAAAAGTTGTAAAAAACAGACACTTTTATTTTAATAATATATTTAAATCTTTAATAACTACCCCACCCACCCACATTCGTTGAAGTAGAAAAAGTTTATTAAAAAACTTCGCACAGATATAATTGATAGTAACATTCATATGTTTGGTTCTTAAAACGTTTATTTAATTTTTTGTAATATGTTTATAACAAATATAATATATATCTGTTATATTGTTTTAATATCATTAGTGAATATATATAATATCTTACTTAACTAACTAATTTACAATTTAATTTAATCCTTATAGATATCTTTTTTGTTCTTTCCTAAATGTCTAAGTTTCCCGGGAGAAATCCCGGGATCGGTGTATTTATTTTCGCTATTCCGGAAACTAGAAGATACCAGGAAATGAAAAACAACTATGCGACCCTTCGTGTGTCCAAGCAAATTATTTCGGGAACGTAGACGGTGAGCGTAATGTCCCGGGACATTTCCCCCTCATTGTATCTCAGCCTTAATGATTGGTGGGAAATGGCAAGTTAGCATAAAACACTTTTTTAAAATAAATTTCTCAGTGTGTACGATATGTTAGATTAATGTATTATTCATTAATAAGGACGAGTGCAGTTTTGAAAAAAAATATTTTAATGTATATATTATGTAGGTACGATTATCTTTTAGATAAATGCTTAACACCGACTCGAACTAAGTACCACTTTACATATTTTAGCTGGTGAATGGCTATTCTATTATTGAATACAAAATACATAAATTATGTTAGCCATTCTGGTTTTGGTCACAAAATATCTCCTTTTCTTTCCATAGTTCAAGGTCATAATAAAGCGGTGACGTACGCTTTCGATTCATCAAGAAATCTTACCATTTCAGAATAGGGTATGAACGATCTTTTACCTTTGCGTTGTACCGCCGTAGTAATTTGGTTTTGCGGGAAAGTTTATTTTATAATTTAATTAAGCTGAATAAATTTATGCGATAAGCATTCTAAAATAAATCACGGTGCCATCGACAGTGCCGAGATCTGAATTATTTAGCTTCCGCTTCAAACTCGATTACTACTACGTATTCGTAAATCGTAAGTACTTTAAGTGTATCATACAAATAGATTTTGAAAAAAAGTTTACCGGAACTCACTTCTTGTCAAGCTTTATACTAAAGTTCTTTTCTAATCTATGTCCATTCTTGATGTGTAGCATGTGACTTACTAATGGAAGCATCTTAACATAAAAATCACTTATTGTACAATATTATAGTTGCATGTTGGAATGCATAGTTGGAATCGAAGATTATTTTTCAAGTAACTAATTAATTTTTATAGTGATCTACTGCTTGTCCCCTCCAAAATACGTAACGCTATTTAATTTTTTGATCATTATTTATGTTGAGGAATTTCTTCATCTTCATGCAGTATTTTGTCGGTTATTTATTGCTTCGACCGATGCGGCCGCAATAACACATCGAGTACCCGACCCGGCCGCACAACGCACTCGCCAAATAAATATACGGTTTTGTTTCGCAAATGTTGATAACGCTCCTTCAATTTAATGATT
Source organism: Himalopsyche anomala (assembly GCA_031772345.1). NCBI lineage: Eukaryota > Metazoa > Arthropoda > Insecta > Trichoptera > Rhyacophilidae > Himalopsyche > Himalopsyche anomala. The sequence continues at coordinate 9,427,177 of CM062825.1, read as the reverse complement.
ATTAATGACTCGTGCTTTGTGTGAGTTATAATTTATGTTACATAAACAACTATTGGCTTGAATTATATGTAAATGTCCAAAATAAGATTGCGAGGTTGTGTGTAATAATTCGTATCTGCCTTTTCGACAACGACGGTAGACTACTAAAGATAATGTTAAAAATTAATCATTCTCAATACAATTTTGAATATAGTCAGGTGACGTCATTCATTTCACTGAAGGATCGGATGAAAATTTGGGAGTCGCGCACCTGAATATATTATATAACTATAACGATAAAAACGATTTCACAAGGGATTCAAAGAAAGCATAGTGTTTAGCATTTATTTTAAGCGATACGCCTATTCCTCTTGGTGTACTTCAAATATTAAGCGTATAGTTTTAAGTACAATTTATAATTTACACGAAGACAATAAATTTAATTAAGAGCGTTCCACTCACTTGACTATCTCAACATAACAAGATTGCGTATCTAAAGTAAACAAGTTGACAAAATAATAGTAACTGTCTCTCAGTCGTATAGTACTCTTGTGAGCCATTCAAATATTGTACCCGGTATGTTTAGTTAATTCTCTTCGCATAACAGTTTGTCAGGTAGGCACAGCAATAAAGCAAATTCATAGCCGTGCGGTGGTTGAGGACGGGGGTCAGGAGTCGAAAGTCCCTCGTTTGACATCTGACCCCGCGGTGCCGCAATGGCCCGTCAATTTTTCTCTGATATATCGCTACCGCTTGCATTTAATTTCTTCTCTGGAGGCAGGCGTTCGACGTCTCGCCGAGAAGTTTAAGCGTAAATGTCTTCGGCCTAATAAATTGCGGGCAGATCGCGACCAACGCTCGCCCTATGAAATCATCGAAAGATGCGAACTATATATTTCTGGCTCGAGTCTCGAAAACCGTACTACGAAAGCGAAGCGGCCGGCCTCCGCTGACTCTCTCCGATAAGAGTAACCTTTCGGCGAACCCACCGCCACCGAAACGGCTGACCGACGGTTCGCCTTAACGAACCGTTGTGAAAATAAAAACATTACTTATAACTAAAGATGACCGATCCGATTAATCTATACAAGGCTAAATTTCCATCGAGTCGATTGAGTTGATCAATTTATCTAAGGGATCACTTTTAAGGTGTTTACTGTCAATACTTGGTGGAATGGCATTATAATAAAAACATTTTTAGTACTTTTTCCACATAAAATTTATTGGATCAGGACCGGTTTCCGGTTTGATGTATATAATAGTTTGCATTGCTGAGAGGTCTTCAACTTTGTATTTATAGTTTATTTTTCTTGTATTTTGCTTCAATTTATTTGCTTAGTTGTAATACCAATTGTTTGTCATACCTTGTTTTTCTTACTTAACTTTTGTATAAATATCACTGTTTCATTGTATTTCTTATCAGTTGACAATGCTCACAATGAGCGAAACCGGTTCTGATCCAATAAATTTTATGTGGAAAAAGTAATAAAAATGTTTTATTATTTTTATTATCTGAGGAAGTTCACATACAATTTCGTTTGAATGATACATACCTATATAATATAGGATTCTCGTATTGCTTATTACTTTATCAATATTTTACATATGTAAGTACATGGATGGTATGGAATCTGGTGAATAATGGCCACAACATAAAACTATTTTTTGTATATCTGCAAGTTATTGATTGTTGCCCGCGCATTTCGGCAAGACATGCATTATGCATCCATGTACATATTGACACATTCGTATGATATTTTATTTATTTTAAGTATCTATAAATTATTATTTTGCTATTCTACTGTGTAAAATGTTATATAACATTTATTCAAATATTATTAATTACCTGATCAAACATACAAGTAAAAGTGTGTGTGTTTGCGAATGAGTTTTACGATGAAATTATTATTAAATACATAGGTGTACTGATTCGTTTATTTTTCTGTTCGCAGACAAAGTGCAAGACATCTTCTGAAGTGTGCTGTAAATTTAGGCAGACATCTCCGTCATCCACCCAGTCGGGAACCAGCGGCGGGAGAATAGACTCCGCATCTCTGCAGTCGACGCTCTCCCAGTCGAACGCGCCAAGCGGTTCCGGCGGCCTATCCGTCGTCGGCGGAGCGCACTCCGGATTCGCAAGCGGGCAGAGCGGTCTTACTCACGTATCCGGCTCCACGGGGCTTATCCACGTCCAAGGATCCGTCGACCAGAAGAATGTGGGCTTCGGCCAGTTTGACCAAATCAATCAGCAAGGATTCCAGAGCGGCGGAAAACCTTCGGGTGATGTGAGCTTGCCGTACAATGGAGCCGGACAGCAGCAGCAGGGATTCTTCGACGCCTCTTTTGGACAGTCCCAACAATCATTCCCGGCAGGGGGGGGCAATTTGAAGCCCGGCATTCCGTATCTGCCACCTGTGACAGGAGGCAGTTCCGATGAATACACGTCTCCACCGGGACCAGCGCCCACACCGTATCGGCCACCGGCGCCAAAACCGACACCTTATCAGCCAAAGCCTACACCGTACCAACCACCGGCGCCAAAACCCACACCTTATCAACCGCAGCAAACCCCCTATCAGCCGAAACCCACACCTTATCAGCCACAGCCAACACCTTATCAGCCTTCAGTGCCGAAGCCCACTCCGTACCGGCCGCAACCCACTCCATATCAACCCCCGGCACCTAAGCCTACACCTTATCAGCCGCAGCCGACACCATATCAGCCACCAGCACCGAAACCTACACCGTACAGACCCCCTCAAATACCCCAACAGCCGCCAAAGGGACCACCGTACCTTCCCCCTAAGGAAGACGAAAGGCCGCAACCATCGACTGGAAGCCAACAGATCGTTCCGCGTCCCGATATTGAAGGATCAATTTTATTAGATGACACCAGAAATCCTCCTAGAAAAGGTATTTCAAATATATAAACATCTCCTAATCATATTTTCTTACATTTATTAAAAGTATTTTTTCTGTTGATGTTACTCGAAAAGCGAAAGATGTGTCGCTTCTAATAAAATAATAAAATTGTCGACTTTATTTTGAAATTTAAACTAGATTTATATAAAAACCGAGTAGTGCTTTCAAAATACATTTCAATTATTTCAAGTACTATAAACTCATAAAAAAATCCCATGTGTTTACTACATTATCTTATCCTGGATATGGATTACGTTCTCAATCTGATTAATTAGTTAGTTGTCAGTTGATTATGCTCACAATAGGCAAAGCCAATAGAATTAGAACAATATTTTTTTTATAAGCAATGAGAGTTAGTCGTTTCATAAAACTATTTTATGAAATTATTCTCATAGTATGATGTTTCTAATTCAAGCATTTGACATTACAGAAATCCCAATAATCCCTTCGGCTTGCGCAGCTGCGTTGAAATGTACTAGTAAGGAGTTCTGCACGGCTGACGGCATAATATCCAACACATCAGTCTTCCTTACCAAAGAACAAGAAGAATTCCGAGTGCCACTGACGGTAAAACATTTAAAGTTTCTGTATTTTTTATGATAAAGGAATTGCTACAAACCACATTATGGCTAAATTTAAATAAAGCTCAAATTGAGAAGCGATCCAATAATGAATTCAAATTATGTAAGAGATAAAGTTGCTCCTCGTTGGTCATAGTTAAAATGTTATCCCTTGTTTATATTTCAGGATTGCAAGGAACCCGATACCGGTAGAGTTGGAAAGTGCTGTCGCGATCCGACATACACTGACCCCTGGCCGACGAACCAGCTCGGCCAGTGGGTTCCCGGAGCCTTTGGCGATACGGGAGCTTACAAAGCGGACGCTACTCGAAGGATAAGGGGCCCGAACCCCGGAAGAGGTCCATTTGGAGCCAATCCCGGACGAGGACCCAACGGACCTAACCCCGGAAGAGGCCCTTTCGGACCCAACAGCGGCAACGCTCTGGGCCCGAGACCCGAAGGCTCGATCAACACACCGATCTACACACCGAACCCGAATCAAATTAAGCCCGGAAAAAATTACCAGCCCAATCCGAGCGGTCCCGCATCCCCATTAAATTTCGAACCCAATGTCAATTTACCGACTGGCAACGTGAACATTCCAGGATTCACCAGTCCGAGAAATCCTGCATCGCCTAACAGTCCCACCTATCCTGGTTTCCCGCAAAACCCCGGCAATCCGGGCATTAATAAAAATCCTAGTGGACCTGACAACACTTACACTACTGGACAGATCCAACTGGGCAACTTCAATGAAGCCGGAACTTGTGGAGCTAGACGGGTAAGATTTGAAGTATACTTATTAAATTGATTTTTACTTGTTAATCGGTAATAGCTAAGGACTTTTACAGATATCATCGGAAATAAGTTAGTTTTGACAACAATATTCAATATATCGACACCGCTTAAGTAAAGAATTGTAATTTTACAGGAAAGTGGTTAAAAGAGACAAAAGCTTGGGGTTAGTCAAACATTTAATCATTTTGCGTGAAATTACGGATGTTCTTGTCAATTTGGTGTAAAACAATCAAAAACTTGACTTGTGTCTTTTTAAGCTGCTCTCCTATAAAGTTCTAATTTTGAAGATACATTACTTTACGTAAAAGGTGTCAATATATGAGTAGGTTACCTGCATGTATGTCTTAAAATAATTATTAGATAATATGCGATATACCTATAATATATAAATTAACCTTTGCTTATATGACACATAAAAATTCTTTATTGGATATCAAGTGTACGGATCGGTGGCATGTTGTTTGCATGAATTCCATCTATTGAGACAGAACCATCGAATTTCACAAAATTTTATACAATAGCTTATATACAAATTAATGTTGACACAATTGTCATTAACGTGTATTTTTGTTTTTTAGGGAGGACAAAAACCATTCGGAAACAAAGATCTTTTTGAGGCTGACTTTGGAGAAATTCCATGGCAAGCGATGGTTTTGCTGCAGACCAACAAATCCCTGCTCTGCGGAGGTGTCATCACCGCAGCTAATGTCGTAATGACCAGCGCTCATTGCGTCGAAGGGTAAACATTTGTTAAATAATATAACATTTTTTCAAGTCAGTCACTACGCAGGTTATTTTATTGAAGTCGTAAATATTGAATGGGGGTTAATTCTTTTTTATAAAGGTGATTATTTAAATAAATAAATAAAATAATTATGTCCTTCCAGTCTCCAAGCACAACACGTGCTGATCAAAGGAGGAGAATGGAAACTCGGCATCGACGAAGAACCGAGGCCGTTCCAGATCGTTCAGGTGGAGCGTATCATCCGCCATCCGTCATACACACCTGGAAACTACCAGTACGACCTCGCAGCTTTAGTTTTGCAAGAAAAACTAAGATTAGCCCAGCATATTTCACCGATCTGCCTGCCCGCCCGGTCCAGAGACGAAGAGGCTCTTTACCGCGGATCTCAGTGCATCACGACCGGATGGGGAAAACAAGTATTACAGAGTGAGTACTCTTCCTATAGATTTAATTTTCACAATTCTTCCAAATCTCTACAATTCTGTGGGCTAGTATATTCAGTGACGATTCAGCGGATCTGGTATGAGCACCTGGTATCTTTGTATCTGGTAATTCATCAACGCTTGCCACCGCATACCCAATATTGAGTGTTACCGGCTGTCTTTGCAGCCAGACAAAATGTGAAAATAATGACATGTCCGCCATGTGAGATGACCAATTGTTTTTTGTAATGTATTTATGAAACTAAATACTCCGCCAGTATTTTTCTACTAAGTACTTACCCATTGTATTTGAGTACCAATGAATATTTGAAAATCCAGTTTTACCTATTGTCAAATTTGAAAGGTTACCATAATCAAACACGACTTTGAATATAAATTACATCGGTGAACTGTATATTTAATAATGCTAAAAGTTTACATATTTCCAATTTCAGTGATATTTTATAATTCTGTGTTTTCTTTTACAGTTAACATTCCCAACAGCATCATGCACACGGTTGATATGAACCTCATACCTTCCGGTCAGTGCCAAGCCCAGATCTCACAAAACTACCCTCACTTGCTGGGTCAGTACGATATCAATACCTGCATCTGCGGACAACCTTCACAAGTGACAGCCAGCGTTTGCAAGGTGCGATACCTCTCAATAACCTTTACTTTTTTTGTATATCTTTCATGCAGAATATTTACATTGTTTTTAAAATGAAAAAATCTGATTATTTATTGTCTACTACCTAACCAAATATTCATCGTTAAGTTGCTGTGTTCGATGTAATATTCATTGAAAAAATATTTGTGTCCGTGGATATTGAATGCGCTCATGACTGCACACTTTGAGAACCCTCGCTTTAAAAGAAAAAAATATCACCATTGTTAATATTGCTAGGAACAGAAAATCTCTAATTTTATTCATAAAAATAAAATTGAGGTTATTTTAGCAGCTAAAATTGCCCATCGGATATCTAATACAATACATTTATCGCTAAAGTTTCAGCTTAAAGCTTTCGTTAAAATCTGAGAAAAATTTAATGAAGCAAAAATTTTACAATATGTTCATAATATCGGGAGGCAAAAAGAGGTATCATTCTTTTTGACTTATGTACTTATTTAGCTGATAAACTTTCTCTTTATGCATGCTATCTATATAATATGTTATGTATATTTATTATTTTCTCTTTCATGTTTCAGGTGGACATCGGAAGCGCTCTGGCTTGTACGAGCGGGGACGGAATTTATACTCTAGAAGGAGTATACTCATGGGATGCAGGTAAATACTACAGCTTATTCATTTATTATGAATTAATAGCACCTTGAGATGTCAGTGACCGATGACCGGTCTCTTAAAAACTTGAAATTCTATATTTCAACATCATATTTTCGCCACTAGAACGCGGCCTTAACAAAATATTGTAATAAAATCGCAATGCGCTGTAAAATATTAGATCATTTTATTGATTCAGTCATACTATGAGCATATTATTTTTGATACAAAAAAACTAACAGATGTTCCGCATTAAGTCTGCAGATGTTTGTCAACATAAACTACCGAGTTATATGAAATAAACCCAATTTCTACTTTGCAGGCTGCACTTCTTCCAATCAACTGGCATCGTTCTACAAATTTGACATGACATGGTATGAGAGCTCTGTAGGATCGGCCTCCGCGCAGACTCAAGTATACAAAGAGTACAAGGTTAACACGGACGCGCAGACGCAGTACGGTACTCAATACCAGACTCAGCAGACAGTCGAGAACAAAAGCTACGCGCTGACGGGACAGAAACAATTCCAGCACGCCGTCAAGGGACACGATCACGGTGGAGCTCAATGCCAGTGCTTCGAGAACGGAAAGAAATGAGCGCGTCTGACATTACAGCGAGAATGAAAATATACCGCTCCGCTCTGTCGCCGCTCCCGATAATGGTGCACGCATCGTTCTAATTATATGTTATCTACTTAGAGACTTGTTTAATGGCTGAAACGATCCGGTATATTTTCACTACGACTCGATCTATATTGTTAAGGTCTATTTAAGATTCTTAACTTATTTAAATAACGGACAGCGTTTGTGCAATTATTTTGTGTATTCTTCATTCACTCCGATCAGTTATGACAGAAACGTCTCGGTAAATTTCAATTTATTTTCCATTCAAAGAATCCGAGATTATTTAAAAGCTATTTCAAACCATTTAAAACAAATTCACACATTCACAAGTGTAGTAAACTTAGTTTAATGAAATCAATTCAAGGAATAATGAATTTATTTTTTTTACTCAACGTCGCCCACTTTTCACAGTGAATTAAGATATACACTGTAATATTTGTCCCTCGACGTTCAGTTTTGAATGAGCGTTAAATCGGAAACGGGGGAAATCATTTTTTTGATTTCTCTCGACTGACCGAAAGCTGCCGAGGAACGGGTTTAGTTATCGTTAAAAATATTCTCAAATGTATTATTTAAATGTTGCTATATTAATATGTTTACAATGTTCAAAAGATCGTTTCCAACTTCTAAACGGGAAGATCGATTCGGTCTTTTATTTTTTTTTTCACATTTTTATTCGTAAAATATGGATTCAAAAATAATATAAACCTGTATGATAACGTCAAATAATATTTAAATAATTTGTAAACTTTTGTCCAGTGCAAAATTGGTTTAGAAGCTTTCTTAATTACCTAATAATTTATTTAATATTATCCAGTTTGTAATGACAAAGATATGTAAAATCGCACTCGCTGCAATGCACAATAGGATGATTATTTTTGTATATCCGTTGTGCGGCATTCAAGAGTGCATCACTTCTAATTATTATTAATTAAATGAAATAGTCTATTTTTCTATTTCTTAAGAAGACTTTTTCGTAAATTTATTACTAAGGAGAGAGCATTATTTTTAGAGATCAAATGAGAAGTATTCCACTATTAGTTGTATGATAATACTCAAATTTATTTTAGTAATTTTATACTCGTTCACATTATCGAGCAAAATTATCGAACAATGTATATTGAAGGAAAATAATAAATTTACTACGGTCGATCGTGCTTATTTTTGCATTCGCCCTCAGAGCGAGACGTGGAATATTATTGTATTTTATATTAAAAGACAAAATGAAACAATAATAATAAATATATTATGGCAATTAAAAACTGATGAAATGTAATAAACATGTCATACTGTGATAAACTGATATTTCTTTTCTTTATGAACTTCCGCCTTCACGGCGAGCTTCCTTTCCTTTCCTCGCCATCATTTCACATTCTCGCATTCACATTGTCCGTAAGCAAAACAAGCTTTATAGAGTGAGTATCGACCCGCACCTTAACATTCATATATATGGTTTCAACAGTTCCTTCACCAGACAGGATATATTGAAGTTTCTTATGATATTAAAGTTATACGGTGTCCTATTATTGAGTTTAATATGAAAAAACTACTGAAATAGGTAAAATTTTAAAATTAAAAAAAAGTATATACACTCATCCCTCGATTTACGCGGTAGATACGTTCCGAGAGAAAACGCATAAACCGAAACCGCGTAAATCGAGACTTCAAGCTCATAGAAAAACGGAAGATAGGTTCCAGAAAATAAACATCCGCGTAAATCGAGACTTGAAGTTTATATAAAGTAGGGGGATAGGTTCCAGAAAACCGCGTAAAACGAGTACATTGTATATACACATATATCTGCATAAAAAAAATATGTATTAAGAAAGAGATTTATTAGCTCGACATAAATTTATAACATGTTTATAACTAAAAGCATAATTATATAATTGTAATTTTATTATTCCGTTTCCTCACTGCAATATTCTAATTCAACCATTTTTTTCTTTTTGGTTGGCTCGAAATCACTACTATCATGGCTGCAGGCTCTTCTTCTCGTCTTATTAAATAGTTCGTAACTAATTCTTGTGTTGTGTTTTTTTTAAGTCTTTGTAAATTTCACCGTATTGCGCGCACAGGCTTTTAAGGTCTCGCTGAAATTTAACTGCATGTTCAATAACCGGATCAGTAGCCAAAACCTTATTTTCTAAGTTATTGACCAATTGTAAAATTTCAGAAATGTCTTTAGATGTAAATTTATTTGGTTTATTAGTAATGTCATTATCACTATCATCGCAACTTTCAACATTTTCTTTTTCGTTGGTTGACACCATATAAATCAATGCTTCTTCATCTATTTCCTGATAAACAAACAATTCATCGATGTCACTGAATTCTAAATTCTCCAATCCTTGTCCCAACGCTTTTGTTATAGTTAAAATGTTGTTAAATGTTTCATCTCTTGTTGGATTTTTTAATCAAGTTCAATTACTTCTGGCCATACTGCTTTCCAACAAGCATTTAATGTTGACTTTTTGATATCTTTATTTGCTAATCTTATATATTTCACACAATTTAAGATCGTGAAATTTTTCCAGGCTTCTAAAATCGTGAGTGACGCATTTCTATCTATTTGATTTAATATTTCTTCATATGATCGCTTTATGTAGTATGCTTTGAATGTTGAAATCACCCCTTGGTCTAACGGTTGGATTAGGGAAAATGTGATTTTTTCCTGACCGCATAAAAGTGAAACCGGATAAAATGGGTAAATCGAGGGATGAGTGTATATACATTTTTGAGTTACAACGAATTCGTTGAAATGAAGTCGATGGCCAACAAAATAGATTGTAACTACCAGAAAATGTTACGATTTGTAAAAGGAAACAGTGAATATTTTTACAAAACCAGCTACAAGCAAATAACCCGAGGAAAAACTCAGAGTAGAACAGTTTGAACTAGACGGTTTTCAGAATCGAACAACTTTGATGTTATCATAAAACCAGTATATAAATCAAAAATACAAATAGCTGAAAATAAAAAAAAGGATTTACAATCATTTACAAATTTTGGATTATAACAAAATACATACAAAGGAAGGAAGACTACATATAAGAAGAAATATTCAACATATAGACAAAAAATGATTTTAGAGAAATCCCATTATAGTGACAATTTATTTTATATATTTCTTACTGGGCTACTGATTATAAAATGTTACATTAAAGCAAACCGGGGTTTTGGAGCTAGAATTGTAGATTTACGATTCTCTAGTCAATGTTGGATTCAAAAAAATATCAATGGTGGGCTAGAGGGGGCTCGTAGGGGCTTGCGCGAGCCCCTTGTTAAATATTACTCAGGCTGGCGAGCACCTTGTTAAATTAAGATAGACATTATTCTCAGATATTTGCGTTATATAATCTATAAATATGAAATATATTTAAATTAAGAAAGTCATAATGTACATTTGGGATTTCTGATGTACATTTATCAGCTGTTGAATAAATTACGACATACTGCGTACTATTACAAAATATAAGTGAATAAAGTAACATTCGATAGCTTCAATAATAATTATTGCACATGAGTGTTAAAAAAATTCACACCTACAGAGCTTCACGAATAGCTATAAGATTTAGCGAGCCCCTTGTTACCGTATTGACAGCCCACTGCTGTGGTGAATACATAAAAGGTAAAAATAATCTAATCAAAATTAAAACACATTTTTTCCTACTTATTCCATAATTTATTATAATTTGATGAGCATGAAAAAAAATGTTTTTTTTTTAATAAGTTTTCTTTCCACCAAGAATTGGCACCTAAAAAGTGATCATTAATTAAGATGCACGTACATGGCAATAAGATTATGCGCACGAAAGATGCTTCAATTGAAATAAAAGTAACAGTTGGAACAAAAATGTGCGTCATCTGTTATTTCATATTCAATCAATAGACAATAGATTTTTTTTCGTATTACTTAATTCAATATAAAATTTTAATAAATGTCATTGATAAAATATCAAAATCATTTCACAACCAAAATGCACTATTTATTTTTGAAAATTTTATTAAATGTCTGTAAAATCAAATTCGCCTGCTGTGGCCCAGTTGGTAAGAGCTTGCTCTTCCGATCACGCAGGTCTGGGTTCGATTCCCGGTCAGATCACAGTGAATTTGAGAATTATTCAATTCAAAGTTGTGATCGAAGACTGGGTGTTTGTGATGTCAATTCACATCATTTCCTCTCCTCCAATCCTTCTGATCCTTTAATAACTGGGCGTAGAATAACGATTAGCCAACCACTAGTCCTTTTCTAGCCTTATCCTTCTTTCCCTACTCACTTTGAAAGACGTGAGGTTGAGCGACTGAGTAACAAACAGTTCTCGTAGAAAAAAATCTGTTAAGATACCTCCATTAGGAGGCCATATGCTCCACATTGGGAGCGGACATGGATTAAAAAAAAAAAAAAAACAAATGTATTATCATAAAAATTAACCTTGTTTCAGTTTTTACTGGATATTCATAGCTAATTAAATATTGAAATAGTAGCTGACAAATGGATAATTGTAAAAATAAAAAATGAATGTTAATATTAATGAATTTGACTTTGTTAATGTTTAGTAAAATTTTCAAAGATAAATAATGCGTTTTGGTTGAGATGCAATTATTTATTGAAAACAATTGAGCTAACTTGAGCACGCCACTGGCTCCCAGTTCATTTTTTACTGATAAATTTGGTTGGAATATGATTTACATATTAAAAGTCGATAATGTCCGTATGAACGTTTGTAAGTCCACGATTTTGCCTTTTTGATGATGTCAAGAAAGATGGTCCCCTCCCCCTGCCCCGTTGTCATCATTTTTTTATTCATACTAGACATATTTTTTCATTACATTACACTGACATTTTGTGTTGTGAAAAATCGTTGAACCTTTAGTTTCACATGTTTTTTTGCTGCGGTTCGGATTCGATACATGGAACTTTGGATTATCAACGAAACGTCTTACCGTTGAGGTAAACGCCAGATTGGAAGAGACGATAAAATTATACGATATATATTAAACATACATTTAAATTATTCTAAAAATTCCAAAATACGCATACTACACATGCATACATAAAAATTTCAATTAATCTATAAATTCCAAAATAATTAATACTGCATATATTTTTCGTGCATTGTATCTTTTTAGAAGAAAGAAATTTTAAGTGTTAATGATCTAAAAAAATTGCATGCAAATACAAGCTTTAGTTTATAGTCATCATCTATATATTAATAGTTGATAAAATAATCACAAATAATCACAAATATGTTCCTTTTCATAGTGTCCTCGGGTCTTTTTTTTCTTCTACGAAACATATTTGTTAGCGTACTTGAAAATTTCAATTATTCTAAAAATTATATTATATACAATTTAAATACTGCAGGGCTCTCGATATATGTCCCGAGGTTTACTTCTGTTTCTACGAAATATATTTGTTAGCAAACTGAAACATTTGAATTATTCTAAAAATGATAAAATATGAATACTGCAGGGCTGTCGATATTGGATATAGCAGCTCAGCAGGGCAGCTCAATTATGATGTTTATGAATATATTTTATTATATCCGCTATTTGCATATTTTGTTTTGCAGTCCCGGTGTATTTTAGTTCTTTAAGAGAATTGAGTGTATTCCTAATCGAAAAAATCCATTTAGAGAATTAATTACGCTCAGATTTTCTGGCTTATTCAATAAATAGGTTTGTAATTTATTTACATGTAAACGATTACAAGATTTGTTGTAAAAAGTTAGTTGACTTCTTTGATGGAATTTAAGCATTAAATTTGAATCCTTCAAATTTTGTATACTCCCACATATTTTGTCACTGACAGCAGTCAAGAGTTGTTTGTTAACGGGTTGCCTAGTCTTTAGCCCACTTACAGCAGACGACACCCCACTGTTGAGGAATGTATACGTGTTCCAACAACAGCTAGCTTGTTGATTGACTTGGCATTTACTTGGTAGAATTCCATTATAGCAACAGAGTAAAAATAGCAACGTATTTAGTTCTACAGTTTTTATATTTATTAGTTGATAGCTATTTTGGCTTCCGCCATCATCAGAACTATGATTTACATTTTTACATTAAGCTTACATTTTTCTCAGCTATATACTGGCTCAGAATGAATACACAATGCATCTTGTTATAACAGCTAGCTCATTCTGTAAGTCATCGCTGGTCTTCATGGAGTTTATTTTACTTTTCCTTAACAAAAGGGTCTCTTCTTTTTTTGCAGTTTTTCTTTTTCAACCACAATTTTCATCTGTGTCTCGGGTAAAATTGAGCACTTTTCTCTATGGAGCTTCAGCAGCTTATTCTCTGCACTTTTAAAAACGCCAGACTCTTTAGTCTCTAGTATTTTCAGATTCAGAATTAATTAGGTAAGAACGTCACTCTATTGAAGATGCCGAAAGGCGAAACCCGGGTCGTTAGTGACAAAATTTGTGTGAATGTACATAATTTGAACGATTCAAATTTAATATTTAAATTCCACCAAGTACCTTCAGTCGAAATCTTAAATTATTTCAATATGTTTTTTTGTCTAATGTAATGTTTTCAAAATAAAATCTAATATCTTTTGTTCTGAATTATGTTACAATTTTCAATTTGTTTGCTTATTTGTAAAATAAATATTAAAAATAATGGTAATAATTGTGATTTTTAAAATTTTTAATAAAATAAAATAGACCATTGTCTAATAATTTTTTTGACACATACAGAAAAAATTTTACCCTGTGGGTTGATTTTAGAAAAAAAAAAATCCAAAAAATAATATATACACATACATAAAAAAATAAACCACCACCTTTAGTATTATCTCATAGTTCATAATTTAAAAAATAGAAGTGATTAAAAAAAATTAAAGGAAATATTGGGGGCAGCAAATTCAAAGACGGCTCTGGGCGGTAGGACCCCTTTCTATGCCATTAGCTGAAGAAGACTTGAGCACTATTCTGTAATGAAATTTCGATAATGCACAAAGACATACTCCAAAGATGGAGCCATGAACAGAACTTTCCAAACAAATAATTTATGTGAGGACTGATTGCCATCTTTGCTGGTGATTTCCAGCAATTGCCATTAGTAATAAATCAGAAGAGGCACGATGGCCGAAGAAGTCAAAATTATGAAATAGGAAAGTCAGGCTCTACAATGAATAGTGTTACATATCGCGTGTATTCAGATGTCATATTAAATATACGAATCCGCAAATAGCTTCAGGAATGCACATCATTAACACCTCTAAATGTAAAAGTCATAGAAATAAACTTCACCAAACAAGAAAAAGTTGTCAACTGCCGCAATAACTTATTTCTCAATAGACAAATGTTTAAGTTAAAATGAAGCTACACGGTAAAAATTTTGAATTCAGTTAATCCCAGTGGCATTTCCTTGCATAGATTAGTGCTGAAAGTTGGGTGTCCAATTATGTTAGTATGCAATTCAAACTTAATAAATCGGTCCACTCTGCGGACTGTAGAATAAGAATGGATTTGAATATTTCCCTGGAAAAGCCGGGTAATGAAGCTAGTATTAGATATTTCCAAGATGAAGTCGTTCATTCAATAGGATTTGTAAAAGGGGGCAGTTTCACTTGAATGCCTAAAGATGCTAAAAGACTAATTCGGGTCGTCAGTGACAAGACTTATAAAAGATCACAAAATTCAAATAATTCAAATTAAATAATGCGGTAAGAAAAGATTGAAAATAAATAATTTTATTTGTACATTATGTCATATGAAGATCTAGAATAAATTTTGTAATTCTTTTTTTGCTATCTGTATACAGGACCTCCAAATTGTATTGCACCCAGGGCCTTTCAAGTACTTAATAAGCCACTGCTTTTAGGCATAGTTATTTTGCATAATTTATTCTAATTAATGCGATGGTTGGTGAACAATCAATGAGATGATATAAAAACAGGTTACAAACAGGTTAAAATGAGCACACAGTGATAATAAATAGTAATATTCATATTTTTCACATTAGGTGTGATTTTGTGGCAATATGTTTTCAGTTTTAAATGTCAAACATAAATGGATAGATGTGTCGCAGACAATAAGTGTAATTATTACAGAATAGTTAATCACGTTATCATAATGTATCATTAGTAGTGTAGTGTCAATAGTTTTGGGTCTGTACGAAAATAGGAAATAACATTTTACACTAAAATAAATTCAGCTCAAGATAGTAACAATCCAAAAATGTCTTGTTAAATATAAATTACTATTTGGATATAAAACATGCTTTTTCTAGATTTTAATAATCTCTAGGTGGTTTCTCATGTTTACACCATTTTTCTTCCAATGGTGAATGCAAATTTACTGATACAGTAGAGGCAGCGATAATTCTTTGAACTGAACCTTTACCGAGTGCTAAATAAAAGACTGCTTTGTGATCATGAAGCTGAGAATTTCCCAAAACTCTATTCTACGAACAGTAAGCATATATTTTATAGTCTTTATTTTATCTTATACTAGCTGGCCCGACGAACTTCGTACCGCCTCAGAATCAATAAATGTTGTGTTAATTTATTGGATGAGTTAAATTCAGTTTGAATGAATACTCAAAATGAATTAAGTTCAATAAATGTGCAAAATTAAAAATGAAAAGTATTTTAATTACATTGAAATGATGTAATTCACGTGGCACAGTCGATAGATTTAAAGGAATACAGTGGACCAACGATTTGATTTTAAATTGTGAAGTTGAAATGATCTACATCTTTGTTATTTGCTGCAAGAATTGCTCGTTTACTCATCCAATTGTGATGTTTGTGATTAGCAATGATGTCCGGGAACACTTTGTTGATGAGGCCTTCCTTCGATGAGACGAAATTGCAAAAATTCGACGGAAACGAAATCAATCCGTTCGATTCGTCGACAGGAACACGGCCGTTACAGATAGTCAGCAATTGATTGGAGAAATCGTCGGCAGATGGATCGTTTAGAAATGCAACTCGCATGTTTTTCGTCAGCTGAAGTTTCTTCACATAGCGCCACAGAGTCGACGATTTGCGGCAAGTGTTTATTTCATCGGCAGCGGTCGATTTTAGAATGACTTGTAGCGAAATCGCCAGATAGTAGAATCATTGCGCCTCCAAAACATCTCAAGTCATTGCACAGATCTTTTATAGTTTGATTGAGTGCTTCCAATGCGCGTGTGTGCGTCATTGTGCATTCATCATAGGTGATGATTTTACTTGCTACCAAAACTTTGGTCATTGCTGAGTATTTCGCAATCTTAATAGTTTAAAGGTTTAAAGGCAATTTCAATACTGAATGAGCCATTCGCCATCCTTCTATCAACGTGGCCGCTATTCCAGAAGAAGAAACTGCTACAGCAATTTCGGATCTCGCACGAACGGTCGCCATAATCAGTGACATGAGGAATATCTTCCCAGTTCCACCGGGCGCATCGGGGAAAAATAAGCCACCATTTCCATCATCAATTGCATTCATTAACATATCGTTCACTTCCTTCTGTTGTGGGTTCAACAGTGGAACATTCGTTCGAACTGATTGGTTCAATGCATCTCGATCATATTCACGTTTACGTTCCAATCTTCGATTGAAAGCGTCGTTCATTCCACAATCTGGCGTTGGGATTCCTAACTTGACTAACAAACTGCCGCACATGAGATAACACATGTCTTCAATCTAAAGCAAAGTCTAGTTATGTATCTCTTCATTCACCTCGAGATCGGGATTCAAATGTCTTCCGACATGTCATCCTTGTACTTGTTCCACAGTTCACATGGATTCGATGGGAAGCATGTCAAAAGAATGATAGAAAATAATGTGCGTATCTGACTTGGAGATTCAGAAACAATTTCTACAACAATTGTCATGTCCCAATAAGTATCATTTCAAGCAAATTGAGCTATTGACATGCAAGTAGAACAGTGATTCACAAACCGCGGCTCTTTTTAAAGTTTGTGGCGGCCCATCAATTTTTTTCTCAACATATTTTTTTCACGTAAAACATTTATTTAATAAATGTAAGCAAACTTTTTCTTCAATGAAGGAGAATAAATCGGTACAGAGAAACAGGCCCTCAAATACTATGTCAGATTAAAAGAAAATAGCTATAAATTTACAAAGACCAAGATCGCATTAACTTTTGAATTAAATATAAATGAAACATAAATATTTCACAATGAAACGATTTTTAATGATTTTTGCATGGCTTATTTATTTTCACGTTTTCGAAATAACACGGCCAAAATAATGTAAAGGAACCTATCAATCATTTATCTAAATTCACTTAATCTTTTTTACACGGTTTCTTTGTAAAGCTGTTTTACATGGAACGTTCATATGCTCCGTGTAAAAAAGGACTGAGCTTACTTTAAATCTTTTTTTTCTTTGCGGCCTGAACCCACGAAAATTTGTTTTATGCGGCCCGCTAGAAGGTAAAGGTTGTGCATCACTGAAGTAGAAGCATTCGTCATTTTCGGATGAACTGTGTAAATTTGACCAACAGCATCAGTAGTCATTCGGGTGATCAGGAACCGCATCGCCTTGCTTTCGACGTTAAAATTTCTTCGATATAGCATTCCAAGTGTAATAACGTGGCATATCAGAGTAGAGCAACGTTTGTGCACACAGCGTAATATTGTTGTCAAAAAAATTATCATACCTAATTACAAACATAACCTTATTTCAATATTATCCGATTTTCTTTCGTTCTCATTTCATATCATCGATTTTTTTTATTCTAATCCATACTCTAAATTTAAAATTATTTAAAAGTAAATCGTATGAAAAAAAACAGAAACAAATAAATGTAGGAAACAGTGACATCTAGTGGATGATATCAGCATACAACGACATTTAGATTACTTCAAGCTGTTCGTCATTTGAAAACTGTATGAGAATATTAATTTTCTTCATAATTTATTTTCCGTGATATTTTCCCAATGTTTTAATGCTTATTCTGCTATTCTAGGCGGAGACGAATTTAATAAATCAATGATCATTAAAATCAGCCAAGCCGTTCTTGACTTATACGTGGAGTAAATAACCCAACTTTGTTTTATATATATAGATAAATAATGAGTCCCAAACTTGATTATAATGTATAGCATGAAGTGTAAACTTGCACAATACAATGGTAAACTTTTATTTATAGTTCCCCAAAATTTTAGGTCACGAACCACCACTGTTTTCTACAGAGATAACAAAAACTTTGCAGCAAACAGTTTTATTTTGGGACTAGGTATGTTTTTCACTTCTGCAACGAAATTTGAATAATCAGTTCTGTTAAGTTTTAATTGATATTATTTTAGTTGTTTTTTTTACAAGGAGATTAGTTTTTTATCATTTTAAAGTTACTTGAAGTGGAATGACAGATTAATCGAGCTCAGGTGTTTTGGGTTGCCAAAGCCATCATAAAGATCGTCTACTACTTTTATTGGATAATTAAATTATTGGATAGATAATAATAATACATATTTATATATTTGGCGGTACGTTACGCTCGTTTTTTTTATTTTAAATACGAAATAACCTATACAGATATTTTTTTAATTAATCCGCCCCAGTGGCGGATTAAGCACACAGGAAATTCCATGTAAAATAGTAAAAAGATATTTAAATCTGAACAAAAAATAATATAAGCTATTTTTGAGGCCCCTAAGATTTGGAGGCCCCTAGCGCGCGCCTCATTTGCTTATATGTCAATCCGCCACTGTTCAGCCCACAGAAACAATAAGTATAAAGGGAAAAATGTATTGTTTATATAAAAACTCTCGCTTTATGAATTCTAATTGTTCGCCCCGATGAGCATGCTCAAATGAGAATTGTCAAATTATAGAAGAATAAATCACTCACTTCAATCAGAACTGTGTCTTAATGTTAAGTGCGAAAATATATTCATTTTTCATATTTAAGATAGTGTAATGGAAAAAAAAAATACAGTTTCAATGATTATGATAAACTCATTTCATAATGGTGTGGAGTTGCAAGCTTTACACTATGCTTATGTTAAAAATATATCCATCCACATTCCATTGTGGGTAAACAGTTAATCAAATAAAACATTTTTAACAAAGTATTTCGAGGTTAAATACTTTGTTAACAATGTGAGAGGTAAATTGTTTAACCAAGTGTCCGGAGTGTATAGGAAATCTAACATAATGTCGCTGCACATTTAATTTGTCCTATGTTGCAAAAAATCCTTCCCGAGATAATCGAGACAAACTTTTTGAAAAAATTAAGGAAACAACAATTTTTTTTTTTAGTATGACCTATTTATTTATGATTTTGCTATTCAAATATTTTTTATTTATTCTTGATATTATAGAAAATAATATTTTTCGGTAATTTCTGCACACATGAACAATTTAATATTGAATTTCTCACATTGGATATATTCAATATTGAATTGTAGGCTTAACTATAAACACTATAGTATTTTAAAACAATAATTCTAATCCACTATAATAATTTTTCATTGTATTATTTTTGATGATATTTAGAATATAAACTGCCACCGTTCGTTCCACTAAGGATGGTCGCCTCACTTATTCATCTCTTGTTATTTGTAATGTAAACACCAATTGCATTTCCTCTATTATATCTATCTTTTTTTTTTGTGCACGATTCCTAAGCTCCCGTTAATCTCACTTATTCGCAATCTCTTGAATCAGAAGAGATCAATGACGTAAACAGATGTGAATACATCAATTATAAATGTTAACAAGATTTAAATGAGACGATCATAATTCCACATTCCAATTAATCAATGTATGTCAAGGAATCATAAAAAGAATAATGATCAGTATCGATAACTTCTTCTTTCTTGTGAACGCTTGGATTTTGATTTTTGCAATGTGATGGGTGCATTATAAAGTGGCATGGGCATAAATGTGGGGATATAATGCAAAACGTACTATTTCCAAAATGAGCGATATTGAGTTAGATATACAGATAGCGTAATTCAAACCTAATAAATCGACTGGTATTATTAGTTTTACGATAAAATGTTTAGAACACCGTCATTTGTATTGAGCTGTCATATGTTGGCAAATTTAACTGTATATTTTAAACATCGTGATCTGCTCTGAAGACAGTAAAGGAAAGGATTATATTTTTGTTTATTCCTGACAGGAAACCAAATCAGGAAGAGGAACAAACTAAGGACCAAATCAAAATCGATCAGACGTGCGCGAAAATGAGATTTGTTTTTCGGCTTACTAGAGAAATTTGACAGCCGCATTGGTCATACGTCATACATATGGCATACATATTGGTCACACATATTTCTGCGAACGTTTAGAGATGACTTGTAATTGAATGTTCAGGGATGAATTTCAATTGATTTGTGAATTTTTCAATGAAACTTGATGTTTACCCAATTATAAGTCACGCAGCTAGAGCTGAGTTGAAAAAAATACTTACACAGATGCATTGGTTGCAAATCGTCTCTTTGCTTAGGATAAAATAATATTATTTTTTCTTATTTGTGGAAAAATATTTTTTTTCCATTTTTTACTTTTTTTACTAACCTATATATATGTTCTTATATTGTTTGAAAAAAAAGAAAAGAAAATAAGTTTATTTTATGAACACACAGTAGACAAAGTTTCAGGAAATAGTGCGTTTTGAAAAAAAATACATTAAAATGACGAATTTAAAATACTTTTTACTATATGCCAAGTTTATGAAGTAGGTCAATGATTTCAAAATAATTTATTGTATGATTGTGTTGTTCGCTATAGTTTTTTTGCGTCTACTGAAAAGTTTGATTTTTGGAAATAGTACGTTTTGCATTATAACACTACTCATATAAATTTGAGAAGTATTGCGACACTAAGGCAAGTACATATTGCGTATCACTATTGTGATATATATTTTAACTGTTTGATCATACTAAAAATTATTTCACCTTTTTTCCAGCCCTTAGTGATAAAAGATTAGATAAAAATACTTTTAACCATTAATAGTTATTAAAAAAACACTAATGGTTATTTTGAATTAGGTAATCCTGTTTTGGGCGCTCTACCTGCATTCTAAAGGGTCTTTCAATAGGGACGCTCGAAATTTGTTAGGATACAGCAGCCATGTTGTTAAAGTGATATCTGTCAAATTCGTTGTCAATAGAGTACGGTAAATCACCATGGAAGGTTATAGCGTTGAACAACGTGTGGAAATCATCAATATTTTTTTACCAAAGTCACTGTTCCGTCTAAGAAACGTTCCGCGCAATACGTAATTTTTATCCTGCCAAGTCGACTATTCGACGTTTGGATGCCAAATTCAAGTCAACTGGTTTGGTTAATAGTCAGCGAATACCAGTACGTCTGCTGAAAACAAAGTGAGAGTCATTGGCGGATCCAAGGGGGGGGGGGCATGGAGGCCATGGCCCCCTCCTTGGGAGAATTTATTTTCCATTTATATAGTTTATTAAAGCTTTATTTTGAAATGGGCTCATTAATTGTTTAGTTTACTACGTTTTATAGAATACATACTTAATTATGTATTGACTATTTTTATATTCACCCAATCTTTTTTGACGCGATACATTGGAGGAAGGTGGCGCGTAAAAACTCACTTTCATATGATTTGATAAATCGGTTCCAAAAATCAAAATATCGCGTAAAAAAGTATCAAAAATGTATGAAAAAAAAATTGTTCCTCAAATTAACGCAAAAAATATTTTTTTACGGTGCCGTCAAAAAAAATCGCGTAATTTCAAAATCGCACAAAAAAAATCGCATAAAAAAGGCTTTCATCTATTTTTTAATGTATTATTTATGTATCATGCTTATTTTCAAATTGAATGGCCCCCTCCTGGGACAATTTCTGGATCCGCCACTGGTGAGAGTGTACGGGAAAACCCAATGCAGTCAATTTCTCGTCGTTCATGAGAACTTGGCCTTTCAGTGACTTCATCTTGGTGAATTTTCCGTCTTGTGTCTGAACCCGTATAAAATTAAACTAACCCATAAACTTTAGGTAAACGACCATATACAACGCCGTTTATTCGCTTATTGGACTCTGGAGCAGTTGGAAATTGACTCAAATTTCACCCAAAAAATCATCTATAGCGACGATGCCCATTTTTGAATGAATGGATATGTGAACAAGCCAAATTGTCGGATTTGAGGTGATACCAATCCATACGAGACACCAAATGCATCCCGAGAAAGTCACTGTTTGGTGCGAATTTCGGTCTGGCGGAATCATCGGTTCGTACTTCTTCCAAAATGAAACTGGCAATGCCATAACCGTCAACGGCGAGCGCTACAAATCGATAATAAACAATTTATTGTGGCCTAAACTAGATGATGTGAATACCGATATCATGAGGTTCCAACACGACGGCGCTACATGCCACACAGCACATGCCATGGTGGACATTCTGTACGAGCGAGCGTTCTTATTGAAAGACCCTTTGGTTATATTATAACATAATGGAGTTTTTTTTTTGTAGAAATCATTATTGAACAATAGAAAATAATATTAAATACTAGAGAATTGTGAATTATAAAACTGAACAAAGTGCACCGCTGAACATAGTGGATTTCCTATGCTGACCACGGAGAAACTTTTAACCCCAAATATTAAATTTTAATTCATTATGTAAAATTCAGTCATCAAAAACTAAACTTGTTGGCTTAGATTTTTAATGAAAATTAAGCTGCGATTGTATGGCCTTCGTAAGTATTCGCTCGCATCAAACTTCAGAGAGGTGCACGGCTCCACATTTATACGAATTCAGTAAAAATATTTCACAGTAACGTGTGAGCCACAAGACTTTAACTTATTAAGTTTGGAGCAAGAATCCACATGCACCCTTTCGATTCATAGAAACGATGAAAGGCGTGTTTACCGTATTGGCACGGAACATGTTCGATAATTATTGTTTCTTGAAATATTCTTGAGTAGTACACAGGGAAGATAAAATTAGTGATTGGTATAAATATGATGTTTGAATGTCGATTATTTGTAGAGTATGTAGGGTAAAACCTACTATTGTTGGCCATCTTCAATTATTGGCCACTTGCAGATAAAGTCTAGTTTTATAAGATATGAAACTAACATTACCACTCGTTGACTATATGTTTTGCCCTATAGTCAACGAGTGGTAATGTTAGTTTCATATCTTATAAAACTAAACTTTATCTGCAAGTGGCTAATAATTGAAGATGGCCAACAATAGTAGGTTTTACCCTATATGGGGCTGCAATGCACCCTTTGCTCAAACGAAAGAACCGCCTCTGCCCGACGAACTATACACATGTGAAGCGCTCCAGTCGCAACTATTTGCCCCCTTTGAACATAATTAATTTACGTATTGTTGTCTCCGTCTTGATAATATTGCGTAATATAATATGTACTATATATGTATATATTAATCATCATTAAAACATATCTATTATATCAATGATCTATCTCAGGATCCCGGGATTCCTGGATTGAATAAATCGCAAATCCTGGAATCAGAAAAATCATTAATTGCTTTTTCTATATCTTTTTTACATTTTTCCTACCATCTTGCTATTTTTTTTAATCTGTTTAGCATTAAAATACTATATTCAAAAAAGAGTTAACCACTTACTTCTAGAAAAATGTAACATTATTGTCTTCCTTCACTCATGTTTCAGACTCACATAGGACTTATTATTGTGCTTAGTGGCGGATTGTTCCATATGCGCACGAGACGCGCGCTTTGGGTGTCCAATCTCAGGGGTCTCAAAATTGCATATATTCTATTAAGCCTATTTAATATTTTAAACAAAATTCTAATTATTCAAAATGTATCACATAGTATATATTTAATTTTGCTATAACAATTTATTCATTATTTTTAAGCGATATAAAATGTAGATTCTGAAGAAGAAATATACTTATCGAGCTACATACATAATTCATTTTCGAAAAAACGTCAAATAGGACAAATTAAATGTGTAGTGACGATAAATACTATATTAGGTGACCTTACGAAGAAATACTATATTAGGTACCTGACTTAATAATTGAAATGATGCGTAGTCTTGGAAAGAAAATATAACAATAAAGACCAATATGAAGAATCGAGCGTCGAAAAAAAAATATTCGAGATACACGAAATTGGTGAGTGTTCATGATACACAGTGCTTTTCACAAAGAAAAAGGTTCCGGAACTCACTTTTTGTCAAGTATTTTTTTTCTAATTAATGTCCGTTGTCAATGTGGAGTATATGGCTTATCAAATATATAAGAGGTATCTTAAGAGAAGTTTTTTACGAGAACTGCTTGCTGCTCAGTTGCTCCATCTCTCTTGTTTTAGGAGAGAATTTTTTTTTCTCATTTCATCACTCTTATGATGTCTAATGTATATGCCTTTGTGGAATGAAGAATGGTTAATATCTTAGTAATAGGTAATCTTTCTTAAAATAGATCACGAACGAAATATTTCTTGCAAATTTTATTATGTTTTTCAAAAAAATTGGTTCCTTTGGTTTGCTTTTGATTCATTTCGTACATATCACTTTTTCTACATGTTGTGTAAATTTTTCCTAAGATTTTGATGTTTTTATTTGTTTGGTATAGATATACTATTTTGAAATAGGAGCTAACCAATGTACAATGTCCCGGGAAAATGTACCATTATTTTCATCCGATAATCATTCCTCATACTCACATATTACTTATTTTTGTGCTTAATTATGATAGATGTCACATCGAATTTGTCTACAACTTTGTATTTTTCCATTATTTTAAACGAGATAAAATGAAGGATGTAAAGAACAAATCTACACATCGAACCACATTCATTTTTGACAAAAAATTTACAAACAAGAAATTAAATGTGCAGCAACTATTATTATATATTATTTTTTATTCAAATATCATTTGAATGAAAATGAAAGCAGCATCTCATATGCCCCGAAAAACATAAAGAAATTACATACCACTATTTTTTAAATACAATATTTTTATATTTTAGACATTTTAAACAAATACTGGTGTTAAATTTGAATCGTTCAAACTATGTACATTCTCACAGATTTTGTCACTAACGACCCGGGTTTTGCCTGAAGATGCCGAAAGACGAAACCCGAGTCGTTAGTGAAAAAATCTGTGAGAATGTACATAGTTTGAACGATTCAAATTTAATATTGAAATTCCACCAAGCACCTTCAGTCGAAATCTTAAATTATTAAAATACTGGTGTATAAATAAATTTAAAATATCATATGATTTGCGAAATCCATTTCTTGCTCGACTAATTGTATTTTGATTAACGTATTTCTAATCTCAATTTTTCGATTGATTCTTTTAAAGTGGAAAAAAATATTTTCGTGTAGATTCCTCCAAAAATACTAATCGTCCAGCAACTGCAGCATATTTGAACTAAGGTCTAAATTAATATTTCCTCTCTTCAAAAAATCTTAAATAAGTGTATGTATTTCTTTTTTTATTTGCAATATAAAGGTTCACAAAACAATCTTGTAGATCTAATCTTAGTTCTGACAATTCTTGGAAAGCATCACACAGTAATACACTATCCAGTAAAAAAGCTGTAGATGCTATTTTTTAAAGATTTTTATACTGAAATTAATTTTTGTAAAGTTGTACAAAAATAGATATAAAATAGTTATTTTGTATAATATTAAGGTAAACGGTTGTTGATTTATTTATTTAATTAACATTGCATAAAGTTGACAAATTATAAATTTAAAACTTTTACAATGAAGAAAAAAAAATAGTACAATTTAATATTAAAAGCAGTAGAATAAAAAATAGCAAGGAAGTCAACTGAGTAAGCTACGACGAACTCTACTTTAATACATAAAAAATAATATTCGTCGGAACTCACCCACGTCTACGTGGAATATGTCGACATCCGAAGCAATATTGTTGAACACCGTGAAAGCTCTCCCCAGTGGCATCCCCATTGGCATGTTGGTTCTACACCTTGGGAAAACAAACAATTCATGTCCATGATTTCTCAAAAAATAATCAGGTACATTTAGATTCAAATTCTCAAGAATGGTGGAATTCTCATTTTGGCCCCGTATAAGTCGAAAGAAATATATGGCCAGATACATTTCTCTTCGAACGTTCAGTACGCTTATGATTTTTGTCCATTGTAGAATCATCAAAATGACGCACTAAAGATTCATAATTATACCACACTGCACAAACTAAACGAAAATTAGATGCCACCTAACAAATAGGTTCTCCTATCGCGAAATCCCAGGATAGGTCCCAAAGATTTTCAGTTTGAGAATTCCTGGGTTTTTGGATTCGAAGATTCTGGGAAAAGCTTAAAAAAAAGGTCCCGCGTCTTTTCATTTTGGGAATTCCGCAAATTCCTGGGTTTTTGATATCGACTAATTTTCTTTTGAAAAGTCCCAGAATTTCAAAATCACCGAGCAAAAATTTCTCAAGCCCGAATTTATACTTTATATTTTATGATGAATATTCAATCCCTAAATCCCGAGATCACAAGGGTTCGGGATTGAATGCCCTACAAACAAATATGTAAATCATTTTCATTTTTAAAAAATAAAATTTCCGAGGTTATAATTATGTTTGAAATTATCATTAGTCACCACTTTAGCTTAATTAAGTACCTACTCTTTGGCAAGTTTTGTAATTAAATTTTAGAGAAATTAAACATTCTAATTTGAATATTTTTTTAAAAATCCATGTCCGCTCCCAATGTGGAGCATATGGCCTCCTAATGGAGGTATCTCAACATAAGTTTTTTTCTACGAGAACCGTTTATTACTCAGACGCTCAACCTCAATTATTTGTATAAATAACGCTGTAAAATCGTATTTTCTTGTCAGTCGCAATGTTTGTCATGAGCAAAACCAGTCCTGATCTTTTTAAATAAAAGTGGAATTAGTACAAAATAATATTTTATTTTTTGAATATACATAATGCCTTTTCACCAACTATAGAAAGTAAACACCCTAAACGTGATCAATGATTTGAATGTATTGATTCCTAAATTTTCCTTAACATCATCACTTATCGATGATTTTCATCTGTAATTAGCACAAAGCCAAACTATGTTAAAGAAAAAAATCTGTCGAAAAAAAATTCATTCCAATTTTACATAATAAAATTGCGATTTACACAAAGCTTTGTCAAGATACAAAACATACAGATTGCAACAAACTTTTTCACGTCTTATAGCTGACAAAACATCAAGTTTTTTGTCTTATTGAAATTTATATAATAATCTGTCAAATAACATAAATATTGGTATGAAAGCAAATTCATTTTCACAATTGTAACACTAACAATATTTTCTCGGGACATGTTCCTGTTCACCCCGTCATTCCTATCCACCCAGTTTTACCATAATATAATATATAATAATACTAGCAAAACAAGTTTAGTTGTTTGTTGCGTGTATTGCAAAACCAAATTATCTCTCCTTTTTTGTGAAAAATATCGAGTTTGCATTATGTATTTTATTAATTTGTTTATTAGCAAAATCCCGATTATTGCAATCGTTTCATATTATTGAAACCCTATAAACGAATAATTATTGTATTTTATGTTAGCTTAATATTGTTTTAAAATCACGGTGTGAAATATTAGGTACACCCATCCCTCGCTTAACACGGAAGATAGGTTCTGCTAGACCACCGTGTTAAGCGAGACTAACAAATGTATGAAAAAGAGAGGATAGGTTCTTTGTGTAGAAATATTAAGAAAAACATAGGTATGTAGAACTTCTCAAAATTTATTGAAATATTATGAACACGGATTAAATATATTATTCAATGTCAATATCACTAGAAGATATAAATATAGGAATTTTCTTTCTTTTTATTGGCTGAATGTCATCATCACTACTACTTTCAATTACATTTTCTGTTATGTTCCGTGTCGTCGTTAAAAAAATCGGTAATTCGTGATCTTCATCTTTTTTGATATTCTTGTAAATCTCTTCATATCTGGCAACGCATTGTTTAATTTCTCGTTGAAATTTCAAAGCTCGATCCATATCTGGATTATTATTTAGGAAATGCATTTCTATATTTCTAACCATTTGCAACCCATCTTTTATTGTTTTAGCAGTAATCGTTGAAATTGGCCCAGAACTTTCGGTATCGCTTCTGATTTCAGGAGAAACACTTGTAATCATATCAATTAATTCTTCTTCATTTAACTCTTGTTTTTCAAGCAAATCATTGATTTCGTTGATCACTAAATCCTCCAATCCCGCACCTCCTATTGAACGTGCGATATTAATAATTTCCATGTTTATAGATTCTCTTGATTCAATATCATTATTACTCGAAACTATGCTAGGGCAGATTGCTTTCCAACATGCATTTAATGTAGATTTTTTAATGTCGGTTATTGTCGATGCGATTATATTCAAACAATCTCGGATATTAATTTTTTCCAAACCTGGCTAATTGTAAGAGAATTATCTTCCTCCATATCGTCAAATATTTTTTTAAACGCACGTTTAATATAATTTGCCTTAAATGTATAAATGATCCCCTGATTGAATCAGAGATGTCGTATTTGGTGGTAAAAATTCAACTCGAATATTTGTGTACACGTCTACAAAACGTCGAAAACCATTTTTTTTCCACTGAAACCAAATCCGTGTTAAAGCGAAACCGTGTTAAGCGAGTATCGTGTTAAGCGAGGGATGGGTGTATATACTTAGGTACTATCAATCAAATTAACGATAGTTTCTCAAATTAGGTATGTTCAATAGAAGGTGAAACAATTTTCTAAGGTGCAACGGCTGCAACGAATTCAGCTTGATAAAACCGACTGAACAAAAACTTAGGCAATCCAAGTATGTTTACTAGTCTACGGGCAATCCGTTGAAATTGCAGGATAAGCGAAGTGCTTGATCACAAAAAATGTTAGGGAAACTACAATAGCAATATACCTATGTCTATGAAATTCATAGAGTATTGTTGACAATGTTTCTATGAAACGTCATGTTCTATACAATGACAGCTGACAGATAACAGTTTTAATTATAAGAATAAATACCATCTATAAATAAAATATTACTGCTTTATGTATGAATCGTAAAGGTGCTCTTAGTTGTATAACAATTGTTGAATAAATGAAATGAGTCCGGTCTGTAATATTGATCAAGAAGTGCCGAAGATAGAGGAATATTCTGAAAAATTGTGCAACATAGGAGGTTAGTTATCACTAATTAATTAGTGTTTTTCTTTTTAGTTCTGATATAACTATATTTTACCTCCAGCGTTGACTTTGAGGAGCATTCTATGCTTGATAACCTGCATTCAATGTACCTATTTATGTAGGTATATTGTCAGAGTCAAGTAAGTACCTATGAATACAGGATCAAATTGTTAAGGTTATTTTTTACGTTATCACTTCATCTTGCGACGTTATCAACCGTTTTAATCTCTTTGAGTTTATCGTGATCAATTGAAAATATTCATACACTGAACAACCTAGGTCAGGGGTGGGGAACCTTTTCATTTCGAAAGGTCAAATTCATTTATATGATTCAACATAAGGCCTCTGTAAAAAAAACTTTGGTAAATTTGTCATACTTCATCACACGGACTATTGCGGCGAAAAACTTCACAAACTAAGCTAAAAACCACTCCACGATTTAAAATTATTATTTGAGAGCTTGGCAATCGCGTTAAAACCACACATTATTACGAAGAACACTGATAAATTATGCGAAATACGAAATATTTTAGAGCATTTCGTATTTCGCCTAATTTCGTATAATTTATCAGTGTTGTTCGTAATAATGTGTGGTTTTAACGCGATGTATCAATGCTTCAATAAATACTTTGAATCATGGCGTTGTTTTCAGCTTAGTTTGTGAAGTATGGTGAAGTATGACAAATTTACCAAAACTTTGAGCTCCCCCCTTTTTTTGACTGTCGAACATATAATAGGTTGATTAGGCTCTTTTTCCAAAGGCTTGCGTATAATTTTTTACTCAAAGTGAATATTTTGATAAATTCAAAAAGTCGCAGGTTCCCCTCCACTGACCTAGATTATTTATACAATAAAATACACAATGGTCTTGCTGCTTGCTTAGTAAAAACTATTCATATACAGTCAATCCTCTTTTTATGCAGTTTTTTTATGCGATTTTAAAGTTATGCAGTTTTTTAGAAATGCAAATTTTTAAAAAATGTACTCTTTTTTAAGAAATATAAAAAAATGTTAAATATTACATCGAGAGCATGTATCATTGTATTTTGGATAGAATAGAGAATGAATCATAAACACAACCGACATTTGGAAAAGTACGATTTTGGACTGTTTAAATCATGTTGCATCTGCCATTAAATAATTAACTATTGAAAAAAGAAAATCTGAACAAACTTTGATCACTAATTTCATTGTTAGAAAAAAACAATCCTTTTTTTGAAATTGAAGCGAATACTATTTCTTCCGAAAAAGCATGATTTCGAATCACATGCAAAACGCACTTAGCATTGTCATACAGTGAGTAAAGTGAAACAATAATCAACAAATTTTATTTTTTAATATAAAATATTTTTAAGTATTTTTACGCCGTGTTTTTCCCCTTATTTTCCAACACTTTTTTATGTGATTTAGGGTATATTTTAACTCGTTGTTTCAAAGTTATGCGGATTTTAAAATTTACGGAACGTATCCCCACTTTATGTATGCGATATTTCGTGGAACGCATCTACCGCATAAAAAGGGGATTGACTGTACTTGCATATCTTATACATGTGCAAATTGTTCACCTTTTAGAAAATCACTTCACTTGTTGATAGTAGAGGAAGACTTATAATTTCGTCTGTTGTTTGGTGACGTTGATTTAAATAATGAAAAAATCGTAAAAATATTGTTTAACCCTTTACAGTGGAACACGGTAGTGAATCAGACATTTTACTCTATACGTGACTAAGGTAGAGATTTGATTCCACCACGTATGAGTATTCAGAGACTCTAGTGATAGTTCTTTACAGTTTGATTTCAATAATACACCTCATCATTTTGAAGAAAGCAATTTGACCACGATACGAATTAGTAAAAACACAATATTCCTTTGTACTTCATTCCACTTTATTTAATATGTCAGGACCGGTTTCGCTCATTACGAGCATCGTCAACTGATAAGAAATATAATTTAACAATGCTATTTATACAAAAATGAACAGTTATAAACAACAATTGGCATTGAAAAGAAATTATCAATTACATTAAAAGTGATTCTAAAATAGCACAAAATTAAAATGTTTAACACATCTAACATATAATTAAAAAGTCATCTCAGATTAATAAATTTAGAATGGGGATTGAAAGTAATTACAAACATAATTAAAATTTGGGAATTTTTTGACAAAGTGATACAATGAAAATAATGACATTAATAGAGTGAATAGGCTTAATGATAGTTTCCTGTTTTTCCTCGCTTCCAAGTAGTTGGTGAGTGTACATACTTAAACAAAATTGACAGCCAGGAAGATTCTGAAAAAGAAATTTTTCAAAGACCATATCAATTCTACCAAAGAAATATATATATACTAGCTGGCCCGACGAACTTCGTACCGCCTCAGAATCAATAAATAATGTGTTGGCTGAATTAAATTTAGTTTAAATGAATACTCAAAATGAATTAAGTTCAATAAATGTGCAAAATTCAAAATATAAAGTATTTAAATTGCATTGAAATGATGTTATTCACGTGGCACAGTCAATAGATTTAAAGGAATGCAGTGGACCAACGATTTGATTTTGAATTGTGAAGTTGAAATGATCCACATCTTTGTTATTTGATGCAAGAATTGCTCGTTCACTCAACCAATTATGATGTTTGTGATTAG
Source organism: Himalopsyche anomala (assembly GCA_031772345.1). Lineage (NCBI taxonomy): Eukaryota > Metazoa > Arthropoda > Insecta > Trichoptera > Rhyacophilidae > Himalopsyche > Himalopsyche anomala. The sequence continues at coordinate 9,395,073 of CM062825.1, read as the reverse complement.
CAATGATATTCAGGAACACTTTGTTGATTGTCGTTCGATGAGACGAAATTGCAAAAATTCGGCAGAAACGAAATCAATCCATTCGATTCGTCGACAGGAACACGGCCGTTACAGATAGTCAGCAAACATTAACAAAATAAACAAAAAAATAAGCCACCATTTCCCTCATCAATTGCTTTCATTAAAGTATCGTACACTTTCTGTTGGGGATTCAACAGTGGTACGTTCGTTCGAAGTGATTGGTTCAATGCATCTCAATCATATTCACGTTTACGTTCCGATTCTCCATTGAAAGCGTCGTTCATTCCTCGATCTGGCGACGCATCATGCAGCACATGAGGTAACACATATCTTTGATCAAAAGCAACGCCTGGTTATGTCCTCATTAACCTCGAGATCGGGATTCCCTGAACTGACGCGAATTCGGTGTAAAGTGTCTTCGTACATGTCATCCTTGTACTTGTTCCACAGTTCACGTGGGTTCGATGGGAAGCATGTAAAAATAATGATAGCAAATAATGTGCGTATCTGACTTGGAGATGCAGAAACAATCACCTTCAGCGATTGTCATGTCCCAATGAGTATAGTTTTCAAGCAAATTGAGCTATTGACATGCGGCACGACATGTTGGGCATACTACGCCATTGACAGTTCGAAGTGATTCAATGATGTCTACCCGAAGGGAATTATTGATTGTTTTTCAAATTTTTCATGTTCACAGAACTGAAAGACTCTTAGAAAACCATTCCGAGCACTCTTACGGATTGATTTAGAAGTACTTGGCATAGCTAATGCCTCTTTATTTCACTGTATTTTAAATAATAAAATTACATCCTCACAATGATGACAAACGACTACTTTTGTTTGACAAACAAAGACTGATGCTAAGGAATGTGTTGGTCTAGGATAAAATTGTTCTCAATACATGTCACCAACATAATGACAGGGATCTTTTCAAAATTATTCAAATAATACTTTTTTATAATTTTACGAAAGTTCATTCTAAATTTTTATATTTTTTATATTACGAAATGATATAAATTCTCTTTATAACAAAGAATGCAACATTTTCCAAATCTTCAATATTATATTTATGAGATTATCTTTCTATTATTATTATTAGAAAAAAAAATATGTTTAATGTTCCACACATACAAACAGTTATACAGTCAATCCTGTTTTTAAGCGGTAGATGCGTTTCACGAAATATCGTATAAAAAAAACTTGACTTCTATAGAAAAAGTGGGGTGCGTAACGTAAATTTTAAAATCCGCATAACTTTGAAACAGCGAGTTAAAACATACACTAAATCGCAAAGTATATAAAAATTAGGAGAAAACCACGGCGCAAAAATATTAAAAAATAGTCACTGTATGACAATTCTATGTGTGTTTTAAAGCATGTGGTTCTAAATAACTCTTTTTCGGAAGAAATAGTTTGCGCATCAATTTCAGAAAACTATGGTTGTTTTCTAACAACGAAATTAGTGATCAGAGTTTGTTCAGATTTTCTTTTTCGATAATTAATTGGTTATGCAGTTTGTTATACCCATATATATATATTTTAAAGTTATCGTTGAAATTTGAATGCGCGATCAGAATTTGAATCATTTAGAAAGAAATGATCTTCTTATTTACTGAAAAGTTGGATACCTTCTTCAATTATTTTCGCAGTGAAGGAACTGGAATTTCTTTCAGTTCGTCATTGTTTTCTGGTTTTTTGTCAATAATTAAATTTAAATTATTGACATCTTCGTCACTTATAGCTTTATCTGTAAGTAATTCGTCGATATAATTTTCGCTAAAGGAATCAAACCTTTCTTCGCCAAGTTCATGTGCTAAAGTAATCATTTCAGCTGATATTACCGATGTTTCAATGGTTTCATCGACTGTAACACACCTAAGTAGGTGGACATAATTCAGCGATGGCAGATGCAACATGATTTAAACAGTCCAAAATGGTATTTTTTTTTCAAATGTCGGTTGTGTTTATGATTCTCTCTATTCTATCCAAAATACAATGATATATGCTCTCGATGTAATATTTAACATTTTTATATATCGTTAAATATGGTACATTGAAGAAAATGCATTTCTAAAAAACCGCATTACTTCAAAATCGCATAAAAAACCGCATAAAAACAGGATTGACTGTAAATGGGGATCAAAAATAAAATAATGATTTGATAGTATTCTATAACAATATAATATACATGAAAAGTATACTGATTTTTTTTTACATACCTTCTGATTTTATGTACTGTCATTCATCTTTTCACATTTCAGTATATATTTTAGCGACGGTGATGAACATGAGATTTTTTTAAAATGGATATTGAAGATTTAGTTTCGAAATTCTGACAGCCATGTACGTCGGTACATCTCTAATTCAAAGTATGAAACAAATGAATTTTGGAAACCTTGCCATCTAGTGTATGAAATCAGCATACAACTACATTTTCATAATTTCACGCTGTTCCTTATTTGAAAACTGTATGAAAATATTAATTTTACAATCAATGCCACCTAGTGTATTAACCGTAAACAGCATACAACATCATGTTCCGAGTTCGATTTGGAAATTTCAAAAATACGAATTGTATGGAAACATTAATTTTCTTTATAATTTATTTTCCGTGATATTTTTCCGATGTTTTAATGCTTATTCTGCTATTCTAGGCAAAAACGAATTTTATAAATCAAATATCATTGAAATCCTTGCAGCAATTCTCGAGATATACGTGGTGTAAATAACCCCACTTTGTTTTATATATATAGATATATATATACTAGCTGACCCGGCATGCGTTGCAATGCCACTCAAAGAAAGAAAGTGTTTGTGTTTTAATTATGTTTATTGAAGTGCTTTTGGATATATATTGTTTTTTTGTCTGGTGCGTATATGAATAGATCTTAGGGTTTTTCAACGCCTGAGAAGGCCAGATACAGCTGTCCATGTGAGAAGCATGGTTTTTAAAATTCAGTCCACACACTTGTAGCGATTGTCCAAATGCGGGTCGCACCGGAAACTGCAAACAATTTAATTCTAATGGCCTATCTGCCGGAATTATCGGGATGCTTGGAAACAGTAGATCGTATCCTTTAAATTTAATTTTCCATTTAAAATTGTAGGTTAGATGATATTGTTCATTAATTTTTCACTGAAAGCCTGGTACCATTGCAAAGTCGTGGTGGATTTATATTTCGGAGAAGAATGATAGTACGCCAATTTTCGGTGTTAAGACGTGCGGTAGCATGCCTGGCAAATCAAGTGAGTTTAATAATTCAGTTGGATAATTGACAACTTCGTCTTGATCAATTTATAGTATCGATAGACTTTTACGTTGTTTTTTTGCCTGGTATTTCGTTTGGAATCCTGAAGTTGATGGCATTATCATCGTTGTTTTTGACTGCTAATATAACACGTTCACTGAGCCACTGATGATTTTTGTAAATCTGTGCGATATTTGGGAAAACTTTGTGCCTCAATTCGCTTATGGTTCCTGTAATTTTACAGAAGCTTGGTGGCTATGTGTGGATTCATCGATTTCCAATTTTCATTACCAATATCCGACAATTGTTTTTTGAAACGTTCAGCGGATGCGTCATATTGTAATTCTACACGCATATTAGCTTTCAAAGTCAATTTCTGCACATGTCACCATAAAACTGATTGACAATTTCTGCACATGGCACTTGATTCATCAGCAGCTGTTTAACGTGGTATAACTGGTAGAGTTTGTCGAAAATCACCAGACAATAAAAAAGGGGCGCCACCAAAGACCTGTTCATTTCCTCTCAAATATTTTAGTGTACATATAGTGAAGATTTTCCAATGCCTTTATGTGCGCCACAGTAAATTCGTCCTATTTAATGAGTTGATATGATTAAAGTACTTCATCCATTCGGGACTTTTTTTTGAAATTGCATGTTGGTGTTCAAAGGCAATTTCTTTGCTGAATGTACTGTTTGACCACCATCCAAAAGATTTGCTGCAATTGCAGATGAAGCGATTGCCAATGCAATATTGTTTCGTGATCCAACGTTTTGGCTTGTGATTGATTGCATGCATAATTCTGTCATACGCTATTCGTTGTATTGGGACCAATCGCGGAAGATTTGTTTGAACGAATGTACAATTTGTCGACATCAAATTGTGTTCTCGTTGCAAATCGTGGTCAAAAGGGTTGTTTGCATATCATTGTATCAGACGATCGGGCTTGAGCGGTGCGGGCTCGGACGGTTTCCAAACTTGCTCGTCTGTTTCTGAAGCTCGTGAAGCCGTTTTTTTTCGTGCTTGAGGCTTAGATCAACTAATAGCTAGTCTTTTAGGTTTTTAATTTTTCATAATTGTTTGACAGCGAAAGAAATGCTTTGTGACGACTTTTACAAATTCACCCCTTTGATTGTTTGACGGAACCATGGCACGTATCAAACGTAACTAAGGAGTCATAAACAACTTGCTTATTTTGGACTTAAGTTGCTGCGCACTAAGCACCATCTGTCATTCAACAACATAAATAATTTCATTCTGTTTGAAATACGAATGATGGACGTAAAAATATTGAAAACAAATTCTCGATAAGAACATCCTTCACCTAGCGGGATGAAATATACTTAAAAACCAATTCTACTATCTAACGAATATACATTTAAAAAATCATAAAAATCGGTTAAGCCTATATAGAGATAGAGATAATTTTTAGAATAATTGAAATGTTTAAGTTTGCTAACAAATATATTTCGTAAAAGAAGAAATAGATCTCGGGACATATATCGACAGCCCTGCAGTATTTAAATTGTAAATTATTTAATTTTTGGAATAATGTTTAAGTTTGCTTACAATCATTTTTCGTAGTAGCAGAAATAGACCATGTGGCGTATATCGACAGCCCTTCAGTATTTAAATTGTAAATTATTTAATTGTTGGAATAACGTTTAAGGTTGCTAACAATCATTTTTCGTAGTAGCAGAAATCGACGTTGAGGCATATATCGACAGCCCTGCAGTATTTAAATTGTCAATTATTTAATTTTTGGAATAATGTTTAAGGTTCCTAACAATCGTTTTTCTTAGTAGCAGAAATAGACCACGTGGCGTATATCGACAGCCCTGCAGTATTTAAATTGTAAATTATTTAATTTTTGGAATATTGTTTAAGTTTGCTAACAACTATTTTTCTTAGTAGCAGAAATTTAGTAAATTATTAAATCTTTGAAATAATGTTTAAGTTTGCTAACAATCATTTTTCATAGTAGCAAAAATCGACCTCGGCGCATATATCAACAGCCCTGCAGTTTTTAAATTGTAAATTATTAATTTTTTGGAATAATGTTTAAGTTTGCTAACAACTTTTTTTCTTAGTAGCAGAAATTTAGTAAATTATTAAATCTTTGAAATAATGTTCAAGTTTGCTAACAATCATTTTTCATAGTGGCAAAAATCGACCTCGGCGCATATATCGACAGCCCTGCAGTTTTTAAATTGTAAATTATTAAATTGTTGGAATAATGTTCAAGTTTGCTAACAATTATTTTTCGTAGTAGAAGATTTTAAAATAAAAGTCGAAATATAGTTCTATAAAATATCCATACTGTCGTTAGAATATTCCTTATGCATGTAAGAAATTAAAAAGATTTTCAAGGCCGGATGCAAAATATAACCATACCTTCCAATAATCAAATCAATGACACTGAATAAAATCTGTAAAATCAGCTCCCAGCCCTATAATTATAGCTTCAAAAAATCGAATCAGTGTATTTGATTATTTAAAAAACTTCGTAGCGATGCAAACTTTCAAATAAAGTTCTCTCAATATTATTACGATGCTTCAGTTCTAAGCTAGGAAATTTGAATTTTGAACATAAAAAGACGTCCATTTCAATTGTTTTAAATTCGAACGACGGATGTCAGGAATATTGAAAAAAAAAATCTGGATAGGGACACCCTTCACCTAGCGGGATGAAATATACTTTACAACCTATTCTCATATCTGACAAATATATATAAAAAAATTCATAAAAATCCGTCAAGCCGTTACAGAGGAGTTTGGAGACAAACATGTGACACGAGATTTTTATATATATAGATATTTTTTTTTTTTTTTAAATTATATAAAAGAATAGTTAACAAGGGCTAATGCAATGGATAAAGTAACGGGGAACTAGCAAATATTATTTGATCGTTCAAAAGATCTGAATCAGGTAAAAATTTGAATCTATTGATTTCTATGATTTCCTGTTTGTCTAATTTGATAGACTTGTTTAAATAACAAGTCTGTCTACATTTAAATAACAAGTTTCTCCAAAGTTTCTGTTTATTAGCTATTATACATATACGGTGGAACCTCTCATAACGAGTTTAATTCATTCCAGAATCTTACTCGTTATGTGAAACACTCGTTAAGCGAAACAATTTTTCCCATATAAAACAATCTAAAATACAATAATGCGTTCCATGACGGAAAAAAAACATTTTTTTATATTTTTAACGTTTATTCAAATAAAATTACATACTAATAAATTGTTATGGAGCGTAACAACCTGGAATGAGATTTTGATTTACAAAAAACAATAAACAAAAATGACTAGTTTATCAATTAGGATAAAATATTTTATAGCAGGGGTCGGCAACCTATTAAATCGGAAGAGCCAAAAGTTACAATTTACAAAAATTCCCAGTTTTTAAAGAGCCACTAAAATTTTTCGTTTTAATATTATAGTATTTACTTATATGTACATATGTATAAACATATATAGTTATATATATATCGTGTATCGTGTATTCGCTGAATATCGTGTATTTAATGTAGAATGTTGATTTAAAATAAACGCCTTAAAATACAGAATAATATTTATTCATTTAAAAACACAAATATAGATACATATGTAATTACATCAATGGGAGCATTGGTTTGGCATGTCTTTTGAAATTTTGATTAAATCTGGCTTATAACTTGTTGTTTTAAGTTTCAAGCACGACTCTAGATTTTTATTTGTTAGTTGACTTCTAATTTTACTTTTTATTATATTCATGCAAGAGAAAGCTTGTTTCGCACGAATATATCGACCCGAAGATCATCAGTACTCCATATGTCAACATCTTCACCTCACTATAGCATTCTGGAAGACTACTCCATGCGCCGAATATGAGGGTGTCAACTCGCGGAATTTCTTTTAGAGCTGTCCACTAATGCTGCGCGATGTGCATGCATTTCTGGACCTCCAACTCTTCCAACTTGCTCTTGAGTTCTGTGAACTTGCTACTCCACAAGTCTTTAGATTTTAAATCTAGCAATTGCATCTGAAGCGATCCAGCATCAATTCCAAATAACTCAATGTTGATTACATTTGTATTTGTGTCGATTATTGCATTGGTCTCATCGCGATATTGCAGATTTTTAAAATGAAGTAATTTACCGCTCTCCATGTCTTCAATAAAAATAAGTAATTTTTTTTCGAAACAAACTACTTCTTCAAGAAAGGCTGGGTTGCCCTTTCCTTGCAATTTTAGATTTAGTTCATTTAGTTTCATTGTAGTATCTACCATGAAGTTGAATTTTTGCATATGTTCATATGGAACTGGAGAGCCGCAACTTTACATAGAAAGAGCTGCATGCGGCTCGCGAGCCACGGGTTGCCGACCCCTGGTCTAGAGGCATTTGTTTTTGCCGACGCTTCGAAATTTGGTGAAAATGTGACAGCATTATCATTGAATAAATTTGTGAAATGCTTTCTGGCCAAAGCTTCTTACAAGCAGAAGTGAGGATCCTCTTAGTAACCCCTTCCCACGCTTTGTCATTCATCTTGAGGCAAGCAACGATGTGAATGTGCTCTTTCCAAAACTCTGTGTCACTCGTTATGCGAAATATCACTCGTTAAGAGAGAATTTTTTTCACAATCTGTTTTGCTCATTATGGGAATTACTCGTTATAAGAGGTGCTCGTTTTGAGAGGTTCCACTATATATTGAGTATACTATTGCTTTTCATTTGAATTTTAATTATCATTTATTATGGCCCTTAATATCCAAAACCAATGTAATAATGAAGGTGGACTTATTGCCAAGGTTAATTGTAATAATAATTGCAATTGTTAAAAAAGAAGATTTTACTACTCTCCCGTTTCATGAAAAAGAGATTATTGTTAGGAGTCCAAAACCAGCATCAATATTAAATATTCAGTCTAAAACAAAAACATTTAAAAGTCTTTTTATTATAAAAAAAAATCGAAAAAAATTGTGAATTTGTAGATTTGCTCACTTATTGAAATTATTTTGTTGGCCTTTACTATATTTTCATAAGAAGTAAATGTCTGGAACAAATATAGATTTTCTGACCTAAGCTTTTTGAGTAAAGCACGTAAAACACACGAATGTTCTCAATCTCACATATGCTCTACGTAACAAAGCTTAATAGGAAACTTCTGAAAATATATTATTATTCGATAATTTATATATAAGTTTTTACAAATTTGTGGAATATCTAAAACTTAGGAATAACATAACACATTCTATTTTCTTACATAAATTAAAATCAGAAACACAAATTAAGAAAATAAACAGAATGAAACAAATAATGAGTCACTAATAAAGTTATTGCTGTTTTATAAATTTATTTAAAATTTTCCAGTTTTTCTCAACTAATCTTTATATTATATACTCCATTTAGATCAATTTCTTGTTCTGATAAAAGACAAGAATTTAGTCCTTTTTAAATTATCTAAATGTTCAATTACTAATTTATTGTTGTCAATTACAGTATTCCAATTAAAAAATTTGAATAGTTGAATTGGAGTGTACACCAACCCGGATTGAGTGCTTGCGTGTTTTTAAAAACAGCTTAGAGGGAACATTGATTAGGACTAGTATCTAAAAAAATATGTTATGTCGCTGGAACTGAAAATCGGTTTCAGGTTACCGAGCATGAAAGGTTAAAAGAAAAAAGTATATTTAAGTAGTGTAATACTTTTTTCCGCATTTTGTTTTATTTTGTGATTGATATTTCATATTTTCAAAACTACTTGTTTATTTATTTTGATTAATTATTATTATAATATTTTTTTAATTATTATTTTTTTCTTTTGTTAAATATGATTATTTCACACGACTCACAGTCTGATATCAAAATAATGTGTCATCCATCCTGATACAATAAACTGAAACTTCAGAATCCCTAATTTGAACCATCCAATACACGAAAATTAGAAACCGGTCAACAAATGCTATATTATTTCGAACCGCAATTAATATATCGCACAAGGGATTTTTGTACATTTAAGTGTCTATTATGGTTTCAGATAGAAGCGTAAAAATATCCAAGTCAGACTTACCCGAGACAGCGATAAGACTCTACCAGCACACAAAGTTGAAAAAAAAAAATTTCAAGAGCTTATACGATTCAGACAGTGAAGATGACACTCGAAACAAATTGACGAAACTAAATTCAATCAGAGCCACTGAAAGTATACGTAAAAACATAGATTCCTCTTCTTTTGTTCAAATAGAGGGTAATGATGCGAAAAGAAATTCAAATGCAACGGAAAATGGCGAGGAGATGCGACACTCGCCGTCTTCTGCTGGCGATAGAGTGAATGATGAAATCACAGAAAATGACCAATTACTAACTGAGAAATCGAACACTTCTCTTGTTGGTGAAAAAATAAATGAGGATGGAAAATTGGGAGTGCAGGAGTTTCACAAAGATTTTACGTGGATTCAAATTGTAAGAAAATACGAACATAAAAATCACACTCTTGATCTCCTGCCTCAACTGGAATTTACAATATCGTTTATAATTGACTGGGAATAGGAATCGTACTATACTCAGTTTGGCAGTTAACTCATTTTACAATAATATACAATAATAAATACATTAAGGTCAAGGTCTGCCTGCGCGATAACTTAATCAATTGCTGAACATTAAGTTTTATTCATAAATGCTTATCAATTTTACAAAATAGCTTGCTAATTAATGCCTCGTCTTCAGTAAAACAAAATGCACTCTAGGCATGAGCCTGTTAAAGTAACTTAAGAATGACCTCGGCTGGTTGCTATTGACCTGACAGATTGATCATTGTGTGGCATACGAACGGAGCAATCGATCAATTATTTAAACTGCGACACGTATTCATGTTCAGTACTTAAAGTAAAATATCTATATATCACAATATCTCAAGAGTCAAACTCGATGCTATGCTATTCCATATTGTGAGTATATACATATTTTCATTTGCACGATATGACTCATTAGGAACCAGTATTTAGGGTTAATCGTGAGATATCAGCCCACTGCGGTTTCGAGAAACTGTCACATTCAGAACACCCGCACTCGCATATGAAAGAATCCTCACCTGTTTCTCATTGATGCATTGTTTTTCTCAAATGCTTAGTATATGTATAATGCTGTTTATTTTGTTATAAATTTGTTTTATTTTTACTCATTCGTTTGGTGAAAATAATACTAATATCATAAATATAATCTCGATACAAAATTTTAAAAAAAAATTTCACATCCGTGTCAAGGTCTTTGTAAATTATTGTTGCAAATCATAACCATAATATATATATCCAGCCTGATTATATTCAGAAAAATTTTAAGTGAGCATCTTTTAATTTTAGGTTTATTCATGAAATAATCACATGTGCGATAACGTGTAATGAAAATTTACAATGTACCCTTAAATGAGTTTTAACAACTTTTTTTTATTGGTTTCTCTGATAGCGTCATGTATAATTCAATGATAATAAGTCATAAAATAAGGCATATTTACAGTTGTTTGACAGTATTTCTAGTTTTAACTTATTGAGCCTGAATTCATTTTGATGAAATATTATTGCACAAATAAAATATATTACTTATATTTAAAATATTAGTAGAAATCAACTTTAATTAAAATGTACATTCGAAATAGAGATATTCTGATACTAGAAAAATATATTATAGAAAATGTCTAAAATTTAACTATTTTTTGAAGATTGTCACATTCACAGACCGGCCAATGCATACTGTAAAGCAGTGATGCACAAACCGCGGCCCGAAATGGCATTTGTTGGGGCCCAAAATAAAAAGTACTTCATCGCCAAATTTTACATTGATATGATAAAAATCTGTGAAAAAATTATGCAGTAACAAAGGTTTATAATTTGAATCGTCACAGATAGAAAATTTAATACTATTTTTAATTATTTAATATGACTATATTTTCACGGGTATAAATTTGCGCCCGTAATTAATCTTTATACAATGAGTATCGTCTGTGGTGCATGTTTTGTTTGTTGCTTAAAACATTTTCCAACCCCTTCTCAGCATTTATCATTGCAACTAGAATTGATCGATTTGCAGAACAACGAACAACGGTTTTGCATCAATTTTAATCAAAATATCAGGAAATATCAGATATTTTCCATTGTTTTGAAAATTACAAAAGGAGCGCCACTAAAACCACTGTAACGTGCAAACTAAATGTCAGATTGTTATGAAATTTTGACATGTATTATTTCAAGGTTGGTACTTTTTAAAAATCATATGGATTTGTCAAGAGAAGAGTCACTTATAGGAGTTATTCGCTGCTGTCACTGTTGGTTACGAAATGTAATTATCCGCAATTTTTCGAACTTACATATTGAATTTTGCACGGACTCATTTGACAACATACTGTTTTTCCTAGATTCTTGATCTGAGTCAATTGTTATAACTTTGGATTTGTTTTGTTGATCGAACGATGGTGGTGTCCTGGCGTACATGATTCCAACCCTTCTGGTCATTAAAAAAAATAAATCTAACGTATTCTTAATAAATAAAAATGTTGCTATCGTTCCTACCTCGTAGAAGTCAAAAAAATTCTTCACAAAATGAGTCGTTTGAAAAAAAAAATTCACATAAACAGCTTAAATTTTTTTAAAAATAGTTAAAAATTTAATTTTGATTTAAATCTGCTACGGGCCACAGAAGGATGTATAGAAAATGTTCACACAAAATTTCAAATAAATCGATTTGGTAGAACTTGAGATATTATGCACGCCAGGTTGAAAAAAGTAGTTTCGAGAAAAACGCGTTTAAAGTTTTGAGTTTCAATTTGTTTCGGTCGGATCAGCTTAGTTGCTGCATCACCAAAATCGCTGTAACTTGGTAAATAATTAAAAAATTGAAAAATCCCTTTGAGCACATACTCTCAAATTTCTAAATATTAGAAAAATATTAAAATGCAAGAATCGATTTTTTCAAATATCTAGACTAGAATACTCCCTTAAACGCTGGGTCACCATTTACCACTTCGGTGGCTCCTGCATAAGTCAGACAATGTAAAAGCAGAACGCGCTCTAAAATAATATTATAAGTAAATTTGTTATTTGTTATATTTATCATGTGACTTATCCAGCTTACTGGGGCAATGGGTTGCACGATAAAAATGTCTTGAAAATACAATCAAACAATAGTCATTTTATTGATTTTATGTGAATTTCAACCTTTTTTTGTATTTGATTATTAAAGCGATACTGATATTCTTTTCTATATTACATTTCTACTTTATTTGTTAGAACAACGGCGATAACGATGCGGAGCACCATAGTTCCCCAAAAAATCATCATAATAATAACCGATAATGTTATATGTTAGTTAGTGTGATCGTTAGGACATTTTCTGGTCTTTTCTGAAATTTCGCACACTTTTTTCGACATATTCGACGTTCACTCATGATCAATTATATGTAGCTTGCTCGAGAGTAAGGTCTGAAAATTCTTTAAAAATACAGGTGATTGAAAGATCCCGACAGGGTAAATGATAATGCTGGGTGACAACCCAGAATATAGTTTATGGGGTAAATCTGATTTAAACTTTGAATTGCTAGATTTAGGCTATAGTCATTTTCATTTTCTACATTGTCAGTTTTCATTGTTGATTCTTTCCAGTGGCGGATTATCCCGTAAGCGCTGGAGGCGCGGATCCTCCAATCTTGGGGGCCTCAAAAAATAACATATATTCTATAATACCCATTTGATGTTATAAATTCAGTTTTAGTATTTTGAAAAACCGAGCCTCCAAATTTGGTTGCGCATGAGACCTCGCATTTGTATTCACTGATTCATAATGAAAATTTATTAGAATCAACAATGATTTCGACTAAAAAATATTATTTGTTTATGTAAATTTGATTTTTTTATTTAAAAATTCCAATTATATATATTCCTTAAAACATTTGAAGTTAATTGAAATTTTAATTTCTGGTTTATTCAATAAGTAAGTAGGAATTTAATTGTTCACGCAAGTAAATTTTTAATTTTTGCTAATGCAAAAAATCCTCCCGTTACCGGGCTTACAGCTAGTATTTAATTAATGCTGAAAGATGCAATATTTTTCTAGACTTTTTAAGGTATGTTGAAATAACCTGTTATTCTGGTAAATTGATCGGACATTTTATAATGACTTTGTATATAAACATGAAACATTCATTTGCTAAGCGTCAGTTCAAGTTCATCCGTGCCCTTGAACGCTTGAAGATGCCGAAAGGCGAATCCCGGGTCGTTAGTGACAAAATCTGTGTGAATGTACATAATTTGAACGATTCAAATTTAATATTGAAATTCTACCAAGCACCTTCAGTCAAAATCTTAAATTATAACAATTAACAATATTAAAATTACTACGAAAAAATAATTAACAAATCAATTCAATTTTATTCATTTGAAAGTTGGGCATTTAGACAAATTGTAAATTTCACATATTCCCGTTGCTGTTTTCAGTTTCGCTTCGCCACATTTTGGGAATTGTGCGCAACATGGCTAGGAATATTGCTGGCGATCGTGACAGGTGTCGGTCTCTCTTTCTCCACTATCATCTACGGGGAGGTCACGCAGCTCATGGTGGAGAGAGTCGTTCCCGGTGGAGGCATTTCGAGCACTGTTGGGATCAAATTTTTCGGCGGAGGCAGATATGTGTGAGTAAATGCTAAAATCTAAACATACATATTTCACTAGGTTCACTTGTCCCACATAAAACAGGTCCCACTCTCAATGGAGAAGATTATCGAAAAGCATTAAAAAAAAAATGGTTGTAAGTCATTCACTCAACACTTTTTCAGAGATAGCAAGTTGATAATCCAATTTTCTCTCAGTTATCTAATTTAGGTAACCCTATTTTTCAGTATCAGTATCAAAGTGCATACAAAGGACATCAATTGAAAAACTCCATCCGTATAGAGATGTGAACTTTTGAACACGGATCAGATTCAGAATAAAAGTCCTAAAGCTAAACCGCTTGCAGTGGCGATGAGCAATTAACTGAAATGTATATTTTTTTATTCTATTAAATAGTAAACATCTTACGTTTTAAGGCCAAATGCTACCCGAGAGCTGAGTGCAGATCTGTTAGTTGAGGATTCAACCGCATTCGGCCTCGCCAGTTTGGCGATCGGTCTATTGCAAATAGTGATGGCAACGACGAGTGTCGTTGTTCTGAACTGGAGTGCCCGACATCAGGTGATCGATTTTTATAAATATCATAGCGCTCACTGTAATTCATATTCTCATCATAGGATTGAGAACATACTTTCTATATTTTACTCATAACCTCCAGCATATATATGCAAAAAATGTGTTCTGAATGCAGTATTGTTGTTTGCGTTCACATCTACCATTTCATGTTAAATATATTTTTCTAAACTTTCAAACATCCTTCTAAATCGCATGTAAAAATTGTGTTTATTTTCAAAACTTATAATCTTCAATACCCCATATTTTTCAAAACTGATAATCTCCATTCCAGCTATTGAGAGCGTGGCATTGAACTGTCATGGCCAGTGGTTGTTTATTTCATGTCTGTTTCACAGTTTTATTATTGTGTATTATTGAGATATTTGCTCTGATCAGATAATTTTTTTTTTTAAAGGAGTTTTTAAAATCGGGCAGCAACAAAATATTTTGAAATTCCGGGAAGAGCTCAAAAATAGTCCCGCGTCTTTTTATTTGGGAAATCCATAAATTCCTGGGTTGAAATTGGTTTTTTTTATGGAAATTGGGAATTGGTTTTGAAATTGGCCCACAGGACACATTCTGTGAACCCCTACACTACATGAAGGATCAATGAAGAAATAAATTGTAATTGTAATTTATTTTATGAAAATACAAAACAAAAATGTAAAATTCTTCTTTTCTTAAACAAAAATAAAAAAATCAAAAAAAAATTAATTAGCATAAAACCCATAAATATAAAAAATACTTTTTCTTATGTCATTTTCCAAATTGTAACAACATATTTCGATTGAAATCTTTTCGATATATTGTATTAGTTTGCAGTCTAGTAACAAATAAATAATTATCTTGAGCGATTTTATTACTCCGAGCATTTTTTTTATGGAAATTCTTTACATCTCGCATAGTTAATGGCTGCATGTAGGAGCATATAATCCATCACTCAATAAGTTCGTAGGATGATATAATTGGCCCCACTATTGACAAATCCATATCGACTGTGGAAAGGAAAAAGGACTTAACCCACAGAACCGGTCCTGCTCAAATAAATTTTATGTGGAAAAAGTACTAAAAATCTTTTTATTATAATGCCATTCCGCCAAGTATTGACAGTGAATACCTTAAAAGTAACCCACAGTTTTATCAAAATGGGTTTTTTTTGATAATCACAATGTATCAAACTTGATACACGTTCTATCAAAAGGATGCAAGCTGCAAATGCCGAATTAGTATCTAAATTTAGCTTTTATGTTTGAAAAAGATGACTTTGTAAAAAATTAAAACCAAGAAAAAAGACTGAAATAAAGGTTTTTCCTAGACAATTTCATTAATTAATATTATATAATGTCAATTAAACACCTGTTTAAAAGTCTCCGTGCACTTCAAGGTTGTGTATAATTCATAATTTGCATATGGCCCAAAATCATCAAAACACGTTTTTGTGCCTCCTGTAAAATTTGATATGTGTGGGTTACGTCCTTTTTCCTTTCCACTGTCGATATGATTCCAGTCAAGTACCAACCTTCAAATAATGTGTCAAAGTGTCCAGTGAGATTTATGTTATACCTAGTATTTCCATACATTTTTTTCTTCATACGGAGTATAAAAGTTACTCTTAAAATTAAATATCTTCTGGCATGTATGAATGGTCCAACATTATTATGTTTGTTAAACATGTTCATCAAATGATATTTTTACTGGGATTATTTGAGCCTAGATTGCAAGATTTGGTCTCAAACAAAATCAGATAAATCTAATGGGAGTATAATGAATTTATTTGTATGTAGCTCTAGCGCGAAAACCATTGGTGGAGATTGTGAGTTATTATACTAGTCCCCTCACGTCTTTTGAACGCTTACGAAGAGAGCAGATGACATGTTTGTCAAGTTAAAAGAGTTGAAAATGGATTTTGATTTTAATTTAATTTACATGTCTTGTTTTAGATAACAAGAATCAGAGTGCTCTTCTTAAAGTCCATTCTGCGTCAGGATATGGCGTGGTATGACACGCAAACCGATCTCAATTTTGCTAGTAAAATAACTGAGTGAGTGTTGTTTATATTTTTACACAGTTCAGTTATATCTCTAAACCTACCTTAACCCATCCTAGCCTGTGATGTGGTAACTATTACACAGAATTATTTAACCCTTTGCTTCCCAACCGGTGATTAGCCACTTCCACGGCGATCACACGAATACGTGTAAAAAAAAAAAGTGTTTCAATTTCGGCGCTCACGCAAATGCGTGTGCAAATTTGCAAAAATAATTCGCCGGGGAAGTGGTTAATGATTAATCATCGATCAGATTTGTTGCGAAAAAGACCGTGTCGTGAATTATCGCCCCTGATTTAAGCCTCACATTGATGCGATATAAAATTGCTTACATATTTTGATTAATGTTTTTGTATTTGGTAACACATTTTTGGTTCTTGCGGCATTTAGTCCCTCCGGCGCTTATTTTTATGACCCGTCCTTCATAAATTATAATGGTTTAAAAACGGGACTTGAACAGCAATCTGCAGTTTCATTTGCGCCGTGTGGCATGCAACGATATTGTATATAAAATATTAGAAATATAATAAATGTACATAAAATATTAGAATAAAATCCTTGATTTTTTTTGTGACCTTACTGTTCTATAAAACTTGGTAAATCTTTTATACCAATATTATATTTGATGCAATGATTTTTTTTAAATATTAGTGAAACGACTAATTCATTTTTTTTTCTATTCACCAATGTTCTATATTTCATAAGATAAACATAAAAACTATTTTTATGTGCAGTATAAAATGTAAGTGTTTTTTTTCATGTATGATTTTTATTTTCTTTAAATCCTCTATCCTGTTTTTAATCAATAACGAATTATTTTTTTGACCAAAGTCAATATGATCTTCTTTCCGACTCATAAGAAATTGGCAAAAATGTTTTTTTCGTTTTGCATTTTTTTATTAAAAAAATTTATGTATATACTTTCAAATCTGCTCCTGCCCCGTTGGCATTCTTTGCTGGCTGAACGTTACAGTCCAGCAACGCCAACGTTGGCGTCTTTAGATATGCACAGCTTTACTGGCAAAAATATGAAATTGAAAGCTTGTTTTCAAGAATTATCGATAGATGGTTGAACAACATGTATGAGATGGAAAATCATAGTGGAAAAAAAATATTTTGGTTTTTTTACAGATATGATTGACGTAATTTTATGAAAATGATCTGATTTTCGATTGCATGCTTTTTGATATTTTATGTTTAATGGTTTACTATCTATGAAACTTCTACCATCCCTGATGTGAGCGGGTTGATGGAAATTGAATCTTGAGAATGAGAACAGTTATAAATAACAATGTAACCGCACAGCACATAGAGACTCAGTTGTGTCATTTCATTGAGTTATGAAAGCTCATTTTTAACCACTGGTTGCCTTCCACGTTTTGTAAATTATAATTTATTGAAGCAATGTCATTGACTATTCTTGTTCTTCCTATTTTTTTATTCGTTTGATTCATTTTAAATCACTCGTATTTATTGACTACACAGCACTGGATTGCTTTAATTTTTTAATTACAGATAGCAGATGGTCAATTAGGTCAACAAAACGACGTAGATTAGAGTGTCATTGAGTAATGGACCGATATAACTCAAAGATTCAATAGTTTTAATAAGGATTGACACAGTTTCATCTTTGTCAGGAGATGCAGTAAACCTAGTCAATTATATCAGTCTTCGAAAAGCGGAGTTTAGCGGGTTAAAAACTGTAAATGGAAACATTCAAATATTTTGTAAAGATCATCTGCCTCCGGTCCATCGGGGTCCAAGCATCATCTTTACACAAAATACATACTAGTATATTGTTCTATTTTCATTCCAGGGATCTGAGTAAACTCGGCGAGGGCTTGGGGGAGAGGATTGGAATGTTTTTCTATTTAACATCCGCGTTTGTGTTCAACATCATCATGTGTTTTAGTTACGGTTGGCAGTTAACCGTTGTCGTCTTTGTGTCTGCTCCTGTCACCATTGTGACTATAGCCATCGTTGCCAAGGTAAACAAAAGTAACATCTCCATTTGGCATATTTTTAGTATCTTAACCTTTGGAGGAGTGAGTAAATCTATACTGAACTTGCTGTGAGGAGTGAGTTCTTTTAAAATGACAATTGTGTGACTTTTTTCCCATGAATATATGTGTTATGACTGCTGGAATGATGTAAAAATATTAAAAAAAAAAAAAAAAATTATAGATGTTATCCTTGAAAAACTGTTTGCTGAATCCAGGGGTCTCAAACCTTACATATTCACAAATACGTTTAAATAATAATTTAAAAAATACCAAATACTTCTTGAAAAATGAAAATATAAAAAACAACAAACTACATTATATAAAACCCAGGGCCGGTTTGTAACCTGAAGTTTTTGATATGCTAATATAAAGTTTAGCCTTTTATACAATCCAGTATTTTTTATTCAGTTTTTCTCAAGCAAGCTCATCAAAATAATGGTGAACAGAAAAACATGCATTTCTTGCACTGTCGTGTTAGCCCACTTCTTCATTTTGGACATTCTGGACGACTTTTGGGAAACAGCTGTGGCATAAATTTTTGTTTTGATGACTCGTGTCTCAAATTTCTTTTGTAAAAAATAGCTGAAAAAATTCCAGCTCGGTGTTCTCTTTCTACTTTAATTTATTTTTGATTCCGGATTCAAAGCTTTACAAATTTATGACAATTGACAATTGACAAGCATTTAAAATCACTTAATACGGTAAGAAAAACTAAAAAACCACAGTATAACACAGTCTAATACAGTAAAACACGGAAAAACTTAAAATTCGCAAGAAAAATATTAACAATTTTACGCGCGTAATTCTAGAATCTGCGATGTATGGATTTGTCACGAAAGACATTAGAAATGCGTTCAAATGTCCACAGATTGTAATGAAAGTCATATTTGGAGCCTATCTAAGCTCACAGACACATAATACTGTGTTATGTTAAAAGTACGTCGACACTCCTCTAGCGAAAGATTTCTTCGACGTACATTTACGTCCACACTTCTCTAAAGACTAAAGATTAGTGAAGCAATCTTCACATTAATAGCCAATAAAATAATCACAAATATGTTCGTGATCATAATATCCTGACCAATGATAACGGTTTATTTTGAACTGCATATTTTTGTAGTTGTCGTTTGTCCATTTGGAATGGCTTATCTTTTTATATTCAAAATTCAAATTTCCTGGCTTAGAATTGAAACATCGTAATAATATTGAGAGAACTTTATTTGAAAGTTTGCATCGCTACGAAGTTTTTTAAATAATCAAAGATACTGATTCGATTTTTTGAAGCTATAATTATAGGGCTGTTGAAATGAATTGGATCACGTGAGTCGATGGGAAAAGAAGATTTTTTGGAGCTGATTTGACAGATTTTAATTAGTGTCATTGATTCGATTATTGGAAGGTGTGGTTTATATTTCGCATCCGGCCTTGAAAATCTTTTTAATTTCTTACATGCATTAGGAGTATTCTAATTACGGTATGGATATTTTATAGAACTATATTTCGACTTTTATTTTAACATTTTGATAAAATGTGCAATTAATTTCGATTATTTTGCATGTGAAAATTGCATTTGGTTTCTGGATTGTATTTTTGGACATTTTGAGAAAATTTTCCTATTTATATCAAACATGATTTTTTATAGCAAAACTATTAGGGACGACACCCCCCAATTGTCTTGATAATTTTTGTCATCCTATATGTGACACGGTTTCTCAACATTTAAAAAGTTGATACCCCACCCTCTGCCTTGATGATTTTCGTCATCTTATATGTGACACAGTTTCTCAACATTTCAAGAGTCGACACCCTCCCCATCATGACGTTTTTTGTCATCCTATGTCACACGGTTTCTCAACATTTTAAGAGTTGACACCCATATTGTCTATATGGTTTATGTTACTTTCGCGACATGGTTTCCCAACATTTCGGGACTCGACACCCCTACTATCTCAAGAGTTTATTGTCACATTATTTTTTTTATTTTTACTAAAACATTTTTTTTTACTATAGATCGAATTCTTTTTTAACCCTTTGAGCAGAAAGTTTTCTCTAATTAAATTTGGTTTGGACGTAAATTTTGATTATTTACAGTTCAGTGAAATCCTGTTTTCACGTGCCTGGAATTTTCCGCTATTTGAGTATTTTGTTTTGCAATCCTGGTGTATTTTAGTTCTTTTAGAGAACTGGGTGTATTCTTAAAAAATCTATTTAGAGAATTAATTACGCTTAGATCTTATGGTTTATTCAATAAATGGGTTTGCAATTTATTTTTCACGCCAGTAAATTTTCTGATTATTTAAAAATGCAAAATTGGCTGAATTGAGAATGGTTCCATTAAATCGATGATTTCCCAAGGTTTTTGGCAATAAAAGAGAAATTTAAAGATTTGTTCAACTGTTTGTCAATGAAGTAATACGGTCGCACTGCTCCATGCTTATGCGAAAACGACAGAAGACGTTTTCTACCTTGTGTAGTGTACTTTTATTCGGCCGATTAATTATTCAAATATGTATAGACTCGACAATAAAATCACTTTCTGCCAACTTGAAATGGTTTATTTATGCCAACTTGTAGCGGGAGGATTTTTTTTCATTATTTAAAATTAATTTGAGCGAACAATCAAATGCATACTTACTTATTAAATAAACCAGAAGGTCTAAACTCAATTAAATCTCCAAATGGAAGATGTTTTAGGGAACAAATATGATCGGAATTTTTTAATAAAAAAAACAGATTTATAAATAATATTGTTTATTCAAAATCTGCCAATTCTTATTATTTAACAGAGAAAATTGACAAAGAAAACTGACAAAATTGAAAATAAAAATGAAACAACGTGAAGCCGAACGTAATAAGCTACATAAATTGAGCTTGAGTGAACATTGGTTGTCGAAGAAGAGGCCTACTCTATCAACCGTTTGACCCTGCGACTTACCAATATATTATTTATTGTCATCCTGTAATCTAAGCTAACTTAACTGGGAACTGGTGCCTCCAATATTAAATGGACCAGTAACATCCAACGACGTATTCAAAGTGGCCCTAGGCAAAAAATGAATATTTAATACCTTTCCTATAGTATAAAAAAATGTTGGGATCGGGATTCAAACCCGCGACATCGGCTAATGTAAAACTACATTTCATATATTCTTCCGAAAAAAAAAAAGTGTTAATCAAAATTTACGTAAAAACCTATTTTAACCCTCCAGAGACGAGAGATTTTTCAATAAAAAAATATTTTTAAGTCATATTGAAAAGCACATAGAAATCTCGCTCGACTATATGACTATAAAAAGTAATTTGTGAATAATATGCAGATGGAACCACGTTTATCCAAAACGATGGTAGGTGGATAAATGAACTTAATATGTAGCTAGCTGTCTCAGGGACAACAATTTCATAACTGACACCTTCTCTTTGATTTTTCAGCTTCAATCTTCCCTGACTGCCAAGGAGCTGATAAGTTACGGACATGCTGGTAGTGCAGCCGAAGAAGTCCTTGGCTCTGTCAGGACTGTCATAGCATTCGGTGGAGAAGAAAAAGAAATTAAAAGGTATAATTGTTGAATTCTATGTTCTATTCTCCATCATTTTGCCGGTTTTATTGTTCAAAGTGCAACCGGAGTTAAGTTTGTTTCGAATATTATTGAACTCGAGATGTAAATCCAAGTCCCTAGTCCCGCGTAAAATACAAAAAATCACAAAACTTAGATTATATAAAAAAAAATATCTAGGTGAAATATTTTTTTACTATGTAAAGTTGCAACACCAGCCAGCGATTAGGGTAGGTGCCTCTTCATGTAGTGACCGCTCCAATGAGTTGTCAGTAAACCTTTACAAACCCGGCAGTTTCGTATAAAACTGCGGATTTGCATCGTTCAACGCCCAGCAGCCACAGCACACTCCGCTGTCAGATTACGCCGGTATGTAATAATATGAAAAATATGAAAATAAGTTTATATGAAAAATGACTTATTGATTCATAATTTAATTTACGTTTTTAGACTCTCAGACCACCAATCTATCAATTGTATAAGGAAATGCTAAAATGCGTATGTTTCAAAGACCCATTCACCAACTATTTTTAAAGTGAGACACATATGTAAATAAACTCATATTCATTCATCCATACAAGTTTCATATTTGTCAGTGGAGTTTTTATGTATTAAAAACCAACTAACTCATTTCCGATTAAAAAAAATGACAAATTAAAATAGTACTTTGACTTAAATACCAGGAAATAAAACCTCATTGAATATGTGTCCTTATGTGTCAACTTTGAAAATCTTTGTATTGTATACTGCCAATTTTATCATCGAACACCCACTCCAAAATATTTTAAATGAATGGATTACTTTAAAAAAATTTAGTACCAGCTTGAAAGCAGCAAGCTCTTTATAGAAATCAATGAACTATTTCTTGTATAAATGGGCAGTTAAACATGTCAGGTCTTAAGGATTGCATGTATTATATATGTGTGTGGGGTGCTCGTTATACGTACCTAAAGGATGAAAAAATATGATATTTAAATATTTTTAGATATGCAGAGCGACTTGAGCCTGCAAACAGAGCCGCGGTCCGCCGTGGAATTGTCACAGGATTCGGCGGAGGCATGTCTTGGCTCACTCTGTTCTTGACCATAGCGTTGGTCTTCTGGTACGGAGTGGGACTGATACTGGCTGACAAAGAACTGCCGTTGGAAGACAGGACCAACACTCCCAAAATACTGATCATTGTGAGTATTTTTTACATGGCGCGTCCTCATCAATGCAATGCTCTAAAATTGCGGTATCTCAACATAATCCCTATTGTAACATATATTCATATTTTAATAAAATAAAAAAAAATTATCATGCTCGCTCCCAACGTTGAGCATATGGACTTCTAATAGAGTTTATCTCAACAGAAGGTTTCTACAAGACCTGCTTGTTACTCAATTGCTCAACCTCTCTTTTTTATCTAAAGTGAGTAGGAATAGAAGGATAGGGCTAGGACAGGACTAGTGGTTACCTAAAGCCTTATTTTAAGATAGGATGGGCGGGAGGAAGGAATTCAAGACATCCTAAACATCCATGAACAGTTTTAAGCTTCATTCTATATAAATTCTGACGGTGGTTGACAATGGCTTTCATGTCAACAGAGGTGCAGCTTTGGTAGAGAGCACAGATAAAAAGGACTATTTTATGTCCGTTGGAATTTTGTAGATACTTTGGGGTATAGTGACAGGCACTCAGCACTTAGTGCTTTGTTCGCCCCACACCGAAGCTTTCGCTGGAGCTCGGGCAGCTGCTCCAATGATCTTCGATCTCATACTGAGGACGCCCATCATCGATTCCTCTTCTGAAAGTGGAGAGACACCCGAAAAGACTCTGGGAAACATCAAACTGACTGATGTCTCGTTCGCGTACCCTTCAAGGCCCGACGTTAAGGTAAACTCAATTATACTTTTTTACATTTAACCTTTCCTAATCTATTATTTTGTCAAATATTTGTTTCCGCTCGGCAGACCTATTTAGAATAACTACAGTTGCCTAAAATTTTATGAGAAAATTATTAAATTCACATTAGATAAGTAACGAATACCAATTTTAACATCAAAATCATCGATATCATTAGTGTTTATATATATTTTTTTTTATTTTAAAAGGTCTTGACTGGCCTGAATCTAGAGATTAAAGCTGGGGAGACCGTGGCGTTGGTCGGTTCTTCCGGCTGTGGCAAGTCCACCGTCCTCCAATTGGTCCAGAGGCTCTACGATCCGGTTGAAGGAATAGTTCAATTCGACGGAAGAGATCTTAAGTCCCTCAATGTCGCCTGGCTCAGGTCTCAATTAGGTGAGACTTATTATCCTAGCGAGCTACCCTATTGTAAGAAAAATAGCACGATAGTCTTATCACTTCCTTACACATAAGTTGATTTTAAGAGTAATTTGCGGTAAGTGTTAAATCATGTTTTTTCAGTTGGTTCTTTAAGGACCAGTAACATATCGGAAATATTTTTTAGCACTGTAGCGGAAGTGCTCCTGAAAAAACGCCTAAATATATATATATATATAGGATGAAGACCATAACAATATTTTACCTGAAATGCCTTCCACATTTTCGCATCACAAGGATTTTTCATAATATTCAATTAGTTAGAGCTTTACCTCGATGATCGGGTCGGTCTGGGCTCCTCAGTCCCGGCAACATCAATATCAAGTTTGAAATTTAAGATTTTAAAAAAAATATGTGTTGCTCACTTAGTATTTTAAATTTTCAAAGTAGCTAATCAGACTAGTCAAAACTTTTGAAATTAAATATGACGATAATGCTCTTCCTGAATAATTTTTGTTTATTAGTTTTGTTCCTAGTGGCAATTTATCATACAAATTTAGTGCGTTGCGGAGCTTATTTACCTTCAATTATTATGTATTCCTTGAAATATTTCAGGAGTCGTCGGGCAGGAGCCTGTTCTTTTCAGTGGAACAATATTAGATAATATAGCCCGAGGAAGACCCGGCTGTTCGCGTAGCGATATTGAGGAAGCCGCTATCGCTGCCAACTGTCATGATTTCATCTCCAAGTTTCCAAAGGTCAGACATCGAGTAACCTCAAGAGCTATTTTTTTTAACTTTTCCGGTTCTAAGCTCAAGAAATGCGACCCCAATACCCACATTTTCTTAAATATCTATTTTAATATGGGTGATACAATGTTTATAATTAAGGTATTCTTATATTAGGTAAAACGGAAAGAAATGACATTTTTTCTGGCGCGTCACTTTAAAATCTGTTTGTCAACGGTTGCCGTTGAGCTAACACGTCGGGGTTGGTATTATTTTAAAGCTCTGTGTGTACTCTTTCCATTTCAAGATATTTTATATTTTTTTTGCCGTTGTGGAAAAATGGAGAAGCCTGAGATTGAATAAACACATTTGCGCTGTTTTATGCTGTTTTTATTCGATAAAGGATTAAAACCAAAAAAAGCTACGAAGACCATTTGTGACATTTACGGTGACGTCTTGAAACTTTGAAAGTGCTTTAGATGGTTTCAAAAGTTCAAAAGTGGCGATAGGGAGTTAAAGGACAAACCAAAAACAGGAAGACCCCTCAAAATCGATGATGACGTCCTAAAATCATTGGTGGAAGCTGATCCTCGTAAAATAGTGAAGGAATTGTCACACGACATTGGCTGTCCAATAACAACTGTGCAAGATCATCTGAAAAGATTGGGAAAAAAACACAGGCAAGCTCTCTCAAAAACACACACTCTCTCAAACGGCCTTGGAACAAGCGTGACCATCTGTGCTTCTCTATTGTCCAGGCACGAAACGGATCCATTTCTCAGAAAGATAATTACCGGGGACAAAAAATGGGTCCTTTACAGTAATACCAGGGGAAAAAACAATGGCTATCACCAAATCAAGTACCTGTGCCTACTCCTCGGCCAACATTGACGTTAAAAAAAGTTTTGTTGTGTGTTTGGTGGGATGTTTCGAAGATAATACATTTTGAATTATTAAAATCTGGTCAAACAGTTACGGCAGAGCTATACTGTGCTCAATTAGAACGATTAAAAGCAGAGTTATTAAAAAAACGATCTTTTTTGGTCAATAACAATAGGCGGATTTTACAACAATACAATGCGAGACCTCATGCGGCAAAAATTCCTCAGCACAAAATAAGAGAACTGGATTTCGAACTTCTGCCACATCCTTCATATTCACCGGACATAGCACCTTCGGATTATTATCTCTTCAAGTCGATGAAGCATTCACTTCGTGACAAAAAATTTACAAACGCTGACCGGGTGAAAAATCACCTGGATTTGTATTTTGCCAGTAAGTCACCAGAGTTTTACGAAAAGGGTATCAAAAAGTTGCCTCTTTTATGGAGGACGATAAAAGACAACGAGGAAAATTATATAACAGAATAATATTGTATCATTTTTTTTTTAAATATTTTTTTTGTCACAATAACAAAAAATGTCATTTCTTTCCGTTTTACCTAATATCATAGTTTTTTGGACCTTTTGTAGTTTATATAAATACGATAAGATAAGAGATAAGCGCCCGCTTATCAGCGATCGTTTGTAAGATTATAAGGTGAACGCCGCTTAGCAAGCAGGCCAGTCGCGCATTGACATTTGCATTGAAACCACGTATATTTTACGCGCAACTTAAAATATGATTATTTATTAAAAAACCACGGATTTTTATAAAAACATGTATGAGGAATGATGCAGAGAGATATTTTAAAGCCCTTAGACTATTTTTTTTTTTGAAATTCATAAGAATAAGGCCAATAATGAGGAAACCACTGGGGTCCCTAAAAGACCCCCATCGGCCGAGAAGTATTTTTCTAGTCTCCGAGCCGCGAGAGTTAATATCATATGTATTCTGAAAATTACTCCAATATTTGTACACTTTTTTATATGATAATTTTTTGTATCATACTGAAGATCAAATCTCCCAATATTTACACACTGATGTAATCGTATCACCCAGGGTTATGCCACTACTATCGGAGCATCCGGAACCCAACTTTCTGGCGGTCAGAAGCAGAGGATAGCCATAGCGCGATCTCTCTTGAGGAATCCAAAGCTGCTGCTCTTGGATGAGGCCACTTCGGCTCTCGATGTGCTCGGAGAGAGGCGAGTTCAAGAAGCTCTGGACAGGGCCAGTCTCGGAAGAACCACAATCATGGTCACACATAGGTGATTTAAATTAAATTTCATACATACATACATGTACTAAACGCTTGCTCTCCGTTGACTATTAAACTTAGGGGCCTTCTTCTACTGTCCAGACTCTCTGTGTTGCTTCAGTCTTCTTCTGGGCAGATGAGGCGCTTGCTCCCTAAATTTCTCAACCGCCTAAAAGCTACCAACTAATAGATATATTTTTTTACTAAATGACAATCAATGTAAAACATTGGTTTGACATTTTAAATTCGTAAATATACCTTAAATCAGGCATAGGCAAACTGCGGGCCGTGTACGGCCCATTGCGTATTTTTCTGCGGCCCGCAAGCAATATCATATTTTTGAAACAAAATCACGTTTTTATCTTTTAACCCATTTTTAAAAGGGATTAAAAATAAATATAATAAATTTAAGCTACAACTTGAGATTATTGATCTGCAGTGTGACCCTGATTTAAGGGAATTGTACCGTCGTGAAGAAATCTGCAAATTTTATAACGCAATTAATTCGGACAAATTCAACCAGCTTAAAGATGTTGCACGAAAAATGTTCGTTATTTTTGGATCACCTATATATGTGAACAAACATTTTCAACCATGAATCTCAATAAAAACTCTTTACGATCAAACATCACCGATGACCATTTACAAGCAGTTTTAGGAATCTTAACACTTAATTGCGGGAAACGACAAAAGTCGTTTTTAGCGTATTGTCGGTAGAATGCGATCACGGCATAATACGTTTTTTTATATCGTCGCTTGTTTGCGGGACACATAATATCACGGGTTTGTTTGTTGGCGTTCAATAAAATGCCGCAACTAATTAACATCTTTGCTAGAAAGAGTGACACATGTGTCTCGAATATTTACGCTGTAATTTTTACGGCATTAGATTTTACACTTCCAGTGGTAGTAAAGTTGTAGGAATGGCGATTATATATTATAATTATTTATATAATTACTAGCTGGCCCGACGAACTTCGTACCGCCTCAGAATCAATAAATGTTGTGTTGGCTTTATTAAATTTAGTTTAAATGAATAGTCAAAATGAATTAAGTTCAATAAATGTGCAAAATTCAAAATGAAAAGTATTTTAATTACATTGAAATGATGTTATTCACGCGGCACAGTCGATAGATTTAAAGGAATGCAGTGGACCAACGATTTGATTTTGAATTGTGAAATTGAGATGATCCACATCTTTGTTATTTGCTGCAAGAATTGCTCGTTGTACTTGCTTGTACTTGTTCCACACTTTACGTGGATTCGATGGGAAGCATGTCAAAATCATGATAGCAAACAATGTGCGTATCTGACTTGGAGATGCAGAAACAATTGCTTCAGCGATTGTCATGCGTTCTCCCAATGAGTATAGTTTTCAAGCAAATTGAGCTATTGACATGCGGCACGAAATGTTGGGCATACTACGCCATTGACAGTTCGAAGTGATTCAATGATGTCGACCCGACGGGAATTATTGGTTGTTTTTCAGATTTTTCATGTTCACAGAACTGAAAGACTCTTAAAAAACCATTCCGAGCACTCTTACTGATTGGTTTAGAAGTACTTGGCATAGCTAATGCCTCTTTATTTCACTGTATTTTAAATAATAAAATTACATCTTCACAATGATGACAAACGACTACTTTTGTTTGTCAAACAA
Organism: Himalopsyche anomala; assembly: GCA_031772345.1. Taxonomy (NCBI): domain Eukaryota; kingdom Metazoa; phylum Arthropoda; class Insecta; order Trichoptera; family Rhyacophilidae; genus Himalopsyche; species Himalopsyche anomala. The sequence continues at coordinate 9,366,211 of CM062825.1, read as the reverse complement.
AGACTGATGCTAAGGAATGTGTTGGTCTAGGATAAAATTGTTCTCAATACATGTCACCAACATAATGACAGGGATCTTTTCAAAATTATTCAAATAATACTTTTTTATAATTTTACGAAAGTTAATTCTAAATTTTCATATTTTTTATATTACGAAATGATATAAATTCTCATTATAACAAAGAACGCAACATTTTCTAAATCTTCAATATTATATTTATGAGATTATCTTTCATTAGAAAAAAAAAATATTATTTTTTTGTTTAATGTTCCACACATACAAACAGTTATACAGTCAATCCTGTTTTTATGCGGTAGATGCGTTCCACGAAATATCGCAAAAAAATCGCATAAAAAAAACTTGACTTCCATAGAAAAAGTGGGGTGCGTTACTTAAATTTTAAAATCCGCATAACTTTGAAACAGCGAGTTAAAATATACACTAAATCGCAAAGTATATGAAAATTAGGGGAAAACCACGGCGTAAAAATATTAAAAAATAGTCACTGTATGACAATTCTATGTGTGTTTTAAAGCATGTGGTTCTAAATCACTCTTTTTCGGAAGAAATAGTATGCGCATCAATTTCATAAAACTATGGTTGTTTTCTAACAATGAAATTAGTGATCAGAGTTTGTTCAGATTTTCTTTTTCGATAATTAATTGGTTATGCAGTTTGTTATACCCATATATATATTTTTTAGTTATCGTTGAAACTTGAATGCGCGATCAGAATTTGAATCATTTAGAAAGAAATGATCTTCTAATTTACTTAAAAGTTGGATACCTTCTTCAATTATTTTCGCAGTGAAGAAACTGGAATTTCTTTTAGTTCGTCATTGTTTTCTGGTTTTTTGTCAATAATTAAATTTAAATTATTGACATCTTCGTCACTTATAGCTTTATCTGTAAGTAATTCGTCGATATAATTTTCGCTAAAGGAATCAAACCTTTCTTCGCCAAGTTCATGTGCTAAAGTAATCATTTCAACTGATATTACCGATGTTTCAATGGTTTCATCGACTGTAACACACCTAAGTAGGTGGACATAATTCAGCGATGGCAGATGCAACATAATTTAAGCAGTCTGAAATCGTATTTTTTTTTCAAATGTCGGTTGTGTTTATGATTTTCTCTATTCTATCCAAAATACAACGATATATGCTCTCGATGTAATATTTAACATTTTTATATATCGTAAAATATGATACATTTAAAAAAATGCATTTCTAAATAACCGCATTACTTCGAAATCGCATAAAAAAACCCGCATAAAAACAGGATTGACTGTATATGGGATCAAAAATAAAATAATGATTTGATAGTATTCTATAACAATATAATATACATGAAAAGTATACTGATTTTTTTTTTACATACTTTCTGATTTTATGTACTTTCATTCGTCTTTTCACATTTCAGTATATATTTTAGCGACGGTGATGAACATGAGACATAAATTCCTAAAAGTTTTTTTGTAAAATGGATATTGAAGATTTAGTTTCGAAATTCTGACACAGCCAAGATCGCCGGTACATCTCTAATTCAAAGTATGAAACAAATGAATTTTGGAAACATCGCCATCTAGTGTATGAAATCAGCATACGACTACATTTTCATAATTTCAAGCTGTTCCTCATTTGAAATCTGTATGAAAATATTAATTTTACAATTAACGCCACCTAGTGTATTAATCGTAAACAGCATACAACGTCATGTTCCCCTTCGATTTGGAAATTTCGAAAATACTAAATGTATGGAGACATTTGTTTTATTCATAATTTATTTCCCGTGATATTTTTCCGATGTTTTAATGCTTATTCTGCTATTCTAGGTAGAGACGAATTTAATAAATCAAAGATAATTGAAATCCATGCAGCAATTCTCGAGATATACGTGGTGTAAATAACCTCACTTTGTTTTATATATATAGATAAAATATTGTTAAATATGCTATTTTGTTATATAGAATGTTTTGAATATTTAATATTTATAACATGCGGAGTGCTACCTACTAAATTGATAACAAGTTTTATATTCAGCTTAGAAACATAGTGAAATTATGATGTTATCGAAATGTCCTAATTTTATTTTTAATGATTAAATGTCACGTACGATTTTTTTTTAAATTCCAATCGAAAATATTGTTTGGTTTAGAAGTATTTTGTGTTGATTTTAAGAATGTAATATATTTGTGCGCTAATCACTAAAAAACGCCCGCTACAGGCTTGAGTCTATTTTTGAAGCGCCCGACTAAGAGTGTTAACTACAAAATTAGCACCTGAATTTAAATAAAAATGTTTATTTAAAAATCTAAAAAGACGTAAGACAGTTCCATTCATCTCATTAGATTTTTTTTTTGTAATATATTTTTTCATGATAAAAAAACAGTGTATATATAAAATGTTATTTTACTTGTGGCCCGCCGCTCATTTTGAATTCCTGAATTTGGCCCTTCATCGGAAAAGTTTGCCCCCCCCCTGCCTTAAATGTAACATCTATTGGAGAAATCTGCAATTACTTACCTCATTTAATTTTTGTACATTCACACAAGTTTTGTCACTAATGTGCCAGATTTCGCCTTCCGGCATCTTCAGGCATTCAAGTACATGGATGAAATTGAACTGACCAGTGTGACTGTGAATTGACTTGTCAGTTCAAGTTCATCCATGCACTTGAATGCCAGTAGATGCTAAAAAGGCGAAACCCGAGTAATCAGTGACAAAACTTGCGTGAATCTACTAAATTTGAATGATTCAAATCTAAACTCTTATGTTGTCAGATTGGCCACGGTGACTAACGCTGACCGTATAGTCTTCTTACAACTAGGCCGAGTTGCCGAACAAGGAACTCACGAAGAGCTGATGCGGCTGAGAGGTCACTACTTTAAATTGGTCAAAGTGGACTCGGATCGTGACGCTCCAAACAACGGAGAAATCATTGAGGAAGGAGAAGACGAAGATGATGGACAACCCGAACATCTGGAGATCGAGACCCATCCATGTGCTGGTTTAAATTATTACCTATGATTTCAATGAATTGGTGGATTTTATGACAATTTTGAAACATGAACCATTTATTTACTTGAATTTATGATTCTATTGTAAAATTTATAATATTTTAAATAGATTTTAATTGATCGAGGTAAAGAATACATGCGAAATTAACATTTCTTTCTTGTTTCAAATTTTTTTTTTCAGAAATTTACTTAATTTTATGTTACTAAAATACTTTTAGGTTACACCAGTTTTTTCTCAATGTCAACGTACTATAACATAATATTTTATTCCATTATATAAAGAATTTGTAGTAAAAATATCTAGAATTTTTTTTTAGAAAAAACACTTCAAAAAATTTGATCGTAGAAAGGTTCACTTATTGTTATTAGTATTTATAACAACAATATGTAAAATCCCCAAAAAAATTATACCTCTTCAGAAAGAACTGCAAATGGATTTTAAAATGATCATGTACAAACACATAAAAGTAGTTTACATACGCTGTTGTTTTTGGAATTTGATAAATTAGTCACCAAATTGAAAATAATAAAAAAAATCGCACATTTGAATTTAATCATTGTAGCAAAGAGCCAGGAGTCTTTTAGGAGAGCGAGTGGCGACTGCCTTCAGAATAATAACAGGAAGGTCAGCAACAGCTCAACAGTCAGTCTCAAGAAGCAGCACAAACTGACACAAGATAAAGAAGGCGATGTTGAGGTTAAAGAATTTCCATCCTTTATATGTAGTTTATATCAAGTTTCCGAAGCAATCAAATCGAAGCGTTCATTATTGTATAATTATTGTCATCAGCAGGAGACGCTGGAACCTGTCAGCAGTTGGGCTCTGTGGAAAATGAACAGTCCTGAATGGCCCTACATACTTTTTGGAGCTATCTCTTCGCTAGTGGTCGGAGGGTTTCTACCCGTGTTCGCTCTGCTTTTCTCCCAAGTTTTCGCTGTGAGAATTTTTCCTTACGACTAATCCTACATTGCATTCAATCCACTGTATAATTCAATTATCATTTGAAAAAAATGTCTCCTGCGGTATTAATCTTCTGTGACAACACTCTCTCTTCCAGTTGCTGTCCTTGCCGGATGCTGACCTAATACAGACGGAGACAACGTCATTCTGCAAAATGTTCGTTATACTCGGTTTTATCTGCGGGGGCGGTACTGTTTTGCAGAGCTATCTACTGACAAAGGCCGGGGTCAAATTAACCCAGAGATTGAGAGTCATGACATTAACAAATTTTTTAAAGCAGGTGAGTGCCCGACTCATGTCAAAATAAAAATGAACACAATGTTTGAAACTTTCATTCATTAACACTTAAGTACTGAAACGTCGAAAATAGGATCGAGGACCGACGGGGTACAAAGTGACCCCAGATGAATTTGCGTAATTTTGCATTGCATTTATTGAGGTTATCATTGAAGATTACGATATGATATTTAGCGAATGGTTGAAATAAGAAGAATTTTGGAATGTGAATGCACCCCATAGGAATTCGAAGGTTAAGGAAAAAGAGTTTCCTTTGAAATATATGAAAGGATCAAAATCAAAACATTAAATTATATGATTTATCTAAAGTGTATGTATCGATAAATATTTATATTCTTTTTTATGGCCTCTTGTCACGTAATATTTTTTTTATCCATGTCCGCTCCTGATGTGGATCACATGTCCTTTGAGTGAGTCAGAATTAGTTGACAGCATGAAGCATAGAATATTTATTAATGTGTCTCTGTAATTTTTTAGGAGATAGGGTGGTTCGATGACAACAGAAACTCAGTCGGAGCCCTTTGCTTGCGTCTCAGTGCTGATGCAGCTGCAGTTCAAGGAGTGAGTTATCATGGCCTTAAGAAAGTAAAGGGAAATTGATGATAATGATGCAGACGTTATTTTGTGAGTCTTTTTTGCAGGCAACCGGAATGAGAGTAGGCATTCTTCTTCAAGGAATCTCAACCCTGCTCATGGGAGTTTTGATGGCTTCTGCGTTCTCTTTGAAGCTGACCCTGGTTGCTTTAGCGGCCGTACCAATGGTGAGTGTGTAAAATTTCAGTTAATTTTACACAATCGCAGTCCAAGTATGTTTTCTATCACAGTAAATGGTGAATACCAATCTTTGTAGCTGATTAACTTCTCTAGGTTCTCGGCGGTGTCAGCTGCGAAGGTCGTGTGATTGAAGCGTCGCACGCCAAAGAGAGGAAAGCTATAGAAGGGGCTTCTAATATAGCCACTGAAGCCATAATGAATATAAGGACCGTCCACAGTCTCGGTGAGCGACAACATTCTTTTGTAAATATATAAAATTATTGAATTCAAATTGGAACACCTAATGTTAATAATTGACCTTGCACGGACTTAAACTCAGATTAATCCGATTGCGAGGGTCAAAATGAAGCACAGAAGCATACATACCATAAACCTTGTTATAACTATTGATTCAAATGGATATACAATTCACAAAATGAATTACAATCCACACAGCTAGTATTTTGTTAATTTCGACAAAAATATCCAACTGCATAAACACACTTGAAAAAATTGAGTCCAAATATGACATATTGGAATGTTATATTATTTATTTAACAGGACTTGAATCCCAGTTTTTGGATCGTTATGAGAAAGAACTGATAGCATCTCAGGCTTCGTCCGTTGCCCGTTCCTGGATCCGCGGACTGGTTTTTAGTTTGGGCATAACAACCATGGCAATGGGATTCGGAATCACCCTGTTCTACGGAGGTCGACTGATGGCTTATGAAGGACTGCCGTACAGAAATATCATATTGTGAGTGCGGCATGATGAAAATTTATCGAAGTTTGGCACTTTAAAATGTATTCTGTTCTATGAGCTGTCGATTTGACTGAGCCTATTGAAATCCAAAACCAATATTGTCATAAAAATACGGCGATATTTAGTACTGATGACAAACTATCGCATAATCTTCACTAAATATTTTTACATATACAATAATGTGTAACATTAAACAACAGATTAACATCACAGACCTTTTGGATTCTCTAGCAGTAAGGGTGAAGGACCACTGCACTATGCACTTTTTCATTCAATCAAATTATCGATTCCTAAATTTTTTTAAAAACAAATATCCGTTCAAAATGTTTTCCTGATGTTTCAAAGTGCTTTTTACCTGCTATCCAATATATCTCATGAACTCTCCAATATAAAGCTTGAAACGTTTCAGAGTTTCGGAGGCGATTATATTCGGTTCTTCGGTTCTCGGACAGGTGCTGGCCAATGCTCCAAATTTTAAAAGCGCCAAGCTGTCCGGTGACAGTATCATCCGTCTGCTCAATAGAAAGCCTTGCATCAGATCCTGCGATGATATTGTTGACGATCCGTCTTGGGTGAGTCGCTTTTTTTATTGGTCTATTACCCTCTTCGTAACATAGATGTCATATCATTTGTTAATTGTTATTTTTACAGCTAGCCGACGGCGTCGTGAACTATTCTAAAATTGATTTCCACTACCCCACGAGAAAGGATGTAAAAATTCTCCGAGGGCTAGATTTAGAAGTGTTTGCAGGAAAGACGGTTGCCCTCGTAGGCCACTCAGGATGCGGGAAATCTACCGTTGTGCAGCTCTTGCAGCGTCTGTATGAACCTTTCACTGGAAATATTGTAAGTTTACCTCTATAAATAAAGTCTCGGCATCATTCATCACTTTTAAGGTGTTAACTGTCAATTCTGTGTAAGAAGTCATAATCTTTATAAAGATTAAATAAACTTGAATCAATTTACGATTAATACCGGTTTCGCTAATTTAAGAAATTAAGAAAAAAACACCTTAAAAGAGATGTGAATTCACCACTGCTTTTGTATCACGTCTGCCGATTGTCTAATTCTGCATTTATTTTATTTGTACAGATGCTGGATGGTAAAAGCATCTCAGCGGACCTGACACTGCCTCGCCTGCGTGGTCAACTAGGTTTGGTGTCCCAGGAGCCTACCCTCTTCGATAAAACCATCGCCGAAAACATTGCTTACGGAGATAACACCCGTGATGTTTCCATTGAAGAGATAATTCAAGCGGCCAAGATGACTAATATACACGAATTCATCTCCAGTTTGCCATTGGTGAGTCGTCAGTCTAATTGATCAGAGTGACAGTGCGAAATATGCAATTTCCTAATTACAAAATATTCTATTTTTCCACGTATAATATATCTTATATTTTTTTTAGTAATTTTTCATCTTTTTTCCGTTTTAGGGCTATGATACTCCCCTAGGCGCGAAAGGAGCTCAGCTCTCTGGCGGTCAAAAGCAGAGGGTGGCAATTGCTAGAGCGTTGGTCCGAAACCCTCGCCTGCTATTGTTGGATGAGGCTACTTCCGCATTGGATACTGAAAGCGAGAAAGTATGTTCAAATATCATAAAATGATACCCATGACGAGGCAGAAGAGTGAAGAATGGTATATGTGTTATTTGAAAGCAAACATTAACAAACAGAAATCTGCTTACTTTTTCTTTTTGATGGATTTTTCATCAGACGGTAATGTGTTGTTTTGTCCAGTTTGCAATATTTTAACGATTGCGATAACCAGTGCTTTTTTCCCATGTAACGGCGTTCCGGCACCTTTTTTCTTGGCATTTTTAATTTTTCAAATCAATATCTGATTTTTTTTTATTTTTATTTTCCTTGTCGTAGCACCTTTGACACTTTTCAATCCTTTAAAATACGTTGATTGGTGGTCACCCAGAGGAAAAAGAGATTTCCGTGACGGATCTCACAGATTCTAGTTCTAGTACGAACAGCATTTTCTTTAATCGATTTCTGTTCGAAGGCATAGGTGTTTGTGATATCTAAAACATTTCCTCCCAACCTTCCAATCCTAAAAATAATTGGGGCAAAGCGAGAGTGATTAATTGACCAATAGTTCTGTCCTAGCCCTGTCCTTTTATTCTTACTTTCTTTGAAAAGAGAGAGAGGCAACTGAGTAACGACCAGTTCTCATATGAGATATTTTAATATGAACTTCAAGGAAACAAAACGAATTTGTATTTAATTATTTTAACGCTGGAGTTGGAGTCGTCTTTTTTTTACACAACTCCACAGCCCTGCTATTTACAATCAAAGTTAAATTTGCTTAACTCTTTTTGTACTTTTTCCAGCTGGTTCAACGAGCACTAGACGTGGCAAAAGAAGGGCGAACTTGCATCATGATTGCGCACAGATTGTCGACTGTGCAAAATGCTGATCTCATTTGTGTCATAGACAAAGGTATAAATACAGTAGAGCATTATAATTTTCACTGACCTGAATGCCCTTTAGACTAGTGCTAAATGAATTTAGTTTATATACTTACCGAAAAGCTTTTCTGACGAATTTCTGTAAAATTTGATCGTTTTTGTACCGTGAATGCTGAATGAATGGGCCAGTAAATAAAACATAATCAGTATTTCAATATTCATATTTCATACTGTCATTAAGAAAATATCATAATCATAAACGGGTAATAAAATTTTCATGAATAAATTATGGCTTCTTAAAATAATAATACATCGTGAAATGGCTCACCAATATTGATAAAACTCTTAGCAGATTTGAAATATTAAAATTCATCGCAAACAATTTTAATAAAATATGTGGAGGTTATATACATTTAAAACCGAAAAACGTGTAAATCGAAATTGTATACTTTTTAATGTAAAACTGTGTAAATCGAAAAGTACACGGAAAACGCATAATTTGGTTGTTTTCTAAAATACATAAAAAAACAAAATTATTAAAAAGTATAAACATATGTATTATTTTATTAATTAAATACAGGTAAAGCTTATAGAGTAACAAAAAAATGAAATCCAAAAGATTCATTAAAAAAATATTGCAATGGTTGGTGGAGTTTTTATCATTCATCACTGTCACAAATCACTGTGACTTGACGACTTGCTGTGAAAATATGCTTCTTTTCATATGAAGAAGAGGATGGTATCTTCTCTTTAATTTTTTCATTAATCCGCAATGCTTTATTTGTAATAGCATTGGTATCAATTGGCATCCATTTTTGTGTTTGGTCCTCTATCCAAATCATTAATGCCTTCTCCATGTTTTCCATTGCAATATTTCGGATATATGAAGTTGTGCTCGTACATGTAGTGCCAGCTTCTACACTCTTTCTAATTGAGTTTTCATTTTTTCTAATGGTTCTTATTGTAGCTTCATTCATGCTATATAATCTAGCAACATCTATTACTCTTTCTCCGTTTTGTAAACGATCCAAAAAAAATATTTTGGTTGCTAACGAAATAACTTTTCTTTTTACTTCTTTCGACATAATGAGGGTACAAATATTATTCAAGATATACAACACGTAATTAAAAATTATGTACTCGCCTTTTACTTACGAATATGAAGAATTAAAATAAAAAAAAAGTTAACTTTTTTAAACCGTGTAAAAAAAGTACCGTGTAAATGGAGAGATAGGTGTACTAGTATTTTAACAGTTTAAAAAATGGCATTTTGATATTAAAAAAACACCATGCATACCGAGATCCCGGTTTCGGTAATAACGGTTTTGCGATCCCTAACACATACTGCTATCCCTCAAAAAAAATATTTCATCTATCACTTGAGGAATTTTCGCAAAAAAACTATAGGTCTGTATATGTATATATTGATCAGTTCGATCTATTCCACCCGCGCTTTTTGTGCGGTCAATTGCAACATTGGGTTTTTCTTTATTTACTGTAACCGCCTTGTACAATATGTATTTTTCATCGGACTGTTCGTCCAGTATCTCACAATGTGTCTTTGTTAGCGAACACTGTTTTTGTAAATAGGAAATGCAAATTCGTCAACTCCATTATCGACATCATCAGAGTTATAATTTATTTTTGTTATTTTTTGGGCTACATTTTTATTCGATAAACTTTAAATTGTATCATACACAAAATGAGATCTATTGTAGAGAAGGGGTAGGGTGTAACTTCACAGCCGCAGCGTTGTATTTATTATCGCTCCATTTGGTGAGTTTTTCTTTTCGGATTGATGTGATGTATTCATGTGTTGCTGTTACTTGTCCGCAGGCAGAGTGGCGGAGAGAGGCACACACAATGAGCTGCTGGCAAAGAAAGGTCTCTATGCAGATTTACAAAAAATGCAATCTCTCGCTTCGTGAATCGTTCACGTTCTCTTGTATTGCTAGACCAATTTTTATTTAGCACAATTTATTCTAATTATCTAATATATATGTGATTGTTATCAAAATGCCTTTCATTTCATTGAATTTTAAAATTTGCTGCCTTGATTCAGTGAATTATGATATTGATCTGAAAAAATATTTATACTAACCTGGATTTTCAAGCACAACTGTGTAATTGTCATGATGCCAGGGCTAGCTAGCAGTTTGAAAGTTTTTGTACAACTGATACAATATATAAGAAGATATATATTTATATAGATATGTACATATTAGATTATTGTTCAACAGTGCCTCAGTTAGTATGCGGTGAGATCAATTCCATGATAATACTAGTAGTATGTGTTTTGAATTAGGTTCTCATCTAATTTTGTTAATTTGTTAAGTATTATTTACAGTCTTCAGGGTTAGATTAGGTTGAATTGTTATGTTATAAAACAAATATTTATGAAATATTATCATTAAGATTTATACAGCGGTGAGCTGACCCATTCCACAAAATAATCCTAAACATTTTTAATTGACTGAAATATTTAAATGCACAAAATTTTATGTCGGTGAAAAAAGTAATATTTTTATGTCAAGTAGATTTGTTAAATATTTGCTGAAGAATCTATTGTAAATCACATTATAATATGTAAGGAATAGATCCGTGCGGCTATGAACTTTTCACCTACATTCGATGAGTGTGTGTTGTTCAATGAATTGTCAGTTGTGAAAAGACTATGGAATACCGTAAGGAAGGTTATTTAATCACTCAAAACTAAACAAATTCAAAAGCACGCAGCTTGTTAATTTACAAAAGTGGAATAGCTTAGTTCACAGCCAAGATGAAGATATCGAACAATAGTTTTTGTTCTGGAATGATATACATAGTTACATTTCGCCAACTCAATGCTGCAATGATTTTCAACATTTTTAAAATAGCTTTAATTGTAATCTCACATTTATATTGCAAAATTCTGAAAATTAATCAAAAAAGGTTGAATATGAGTTACCCAAGTGTAGTATTGAATTGGCAATTTATTTTTACTCGGTCGGTTTACATATGAAATATAAATTGATGAAAATATAATGTGCACCCTCGTGTTTTGATCAATATAAATTACGTACTTATTATAAAATGTACTTACGAGACCATAAAATATGTTTAAAAACAAAATTTAAGACATACGAACCATCCTATAACTGTATTAGACAGTGGCGGATTAAGCACAAGAGAGGCCCCAGGCGCAATAAATTTTAGAGGCCCTGTTTTTTGTATAACATAAGGATGTCAAAAAAATTCATGTAAAATATATAAAAATCTGAACAAAATATACATGGGTAATATAATATAAACTATTTTTGAGGCCCCTAAGATTCAGAGGCTCCAAGCGAGCGCCTCATGCGCTTATAGGATAATCCGCCACTGGTATTAGATTAAAAATACTACTTGCACGAGTACAATATTGCTTTATTTATTAGTTGATTGAATTTCAACATGGATTTATAGAGACATATTGAAGGCGAATATACACCTCCTTTTTATTTATTACTTAATACAATTTTTTTGACGTTTGGTATGTGAAAATATAAAGTGTACTCACACGCACATAGTGTTTTGAGTTGAGTATCAATCACTTGTGAAAAAGTATTTTAATTTATTTATTCTCCTTATAACTTAAAAGTGGGCTAGCCTCCACAGGCACAATTTACTTAAGAACAGTTACGATTGTACATTCTTATATCAATAAATATAATGTATTATTTGTTGTTGTTTTTTTATTATATTCTTGTTTTAACTTTTCAAATACTCACAAACTGTCGAGGTGAGCAAATGAACAAAGAATCACTTGAAAATATATTTTTCCATTAAAACTATAAGATCCGCGTATTTTCTCAAGATACTTATGCCAAAATCCGGTAATTTTTAATCAAAATCAACAAATTTAAATCACAAACTTCAAAATGATAAAACTTTTGAACACACTGAAAATAACACAATATGCATGCGATGCTCAATGTCCGAATATCCAATGTCAATATACGATATACTATATAATGTCAACCGCTCCTCGTCTTCCTTAGAGATTAATCTTTCACACTGAACACTAATAAAATCTCCAATCATTAGTGTGAGTGTTTTCCTCGGACGTCCAAAACAAGATATATATAATCAGAAACCATACGTGAAAAAAGGTATATTGGTAAAATATAACAATTGCGATAATATTCAATCAAATGAAATGTCGCACTGATAATAGCCAATGATTGACGATAGTTGCAAAATTCATCAAAATGTATGTGAGAAGTCATAAATCAAATATAACTTATCCTAAACGTATGTGCTAAACGTATGTGGGTATGGGCTTACTTATCCGACGGTATTAAATTTCACATTTTTTTTATTAAATCTTATGTAAGGCAGACAGGTAGACACATTTATGGTGGAATAAATGTCATGAAAAAATATAGATTACAAAAAATGCATAGCGTAGAAATACATGACTATAATAATTAAATGTTTAATATTGACAGCTTAGAATCTTGGAAAGAAATGAAAGCATTGACAGAAATGAATTATGTACATCAGTGATGCACAAACGCGGCCCGCGGGCCGCATGCGGCCCTTTTTGAATTTTGTAGCGGCCCTTAAATCTCTTTCTCGAAAATACTTTTTTCACGTAAAACATGTATTAAACAAATTTAAGCAAGCTTTTTCTTCAATGAAGCAGAATAAATCGGTTCATAGAAACAGGCTTACAAATATTATGTCAAATTAAAAAAATAGTTAAAAATTAACAAAAACCATGAACGCATTAACTCATGAATTACATATAAATGAAACATAAATATTTCACAATGAAATGATTTTTAATTAGCAAGTACTCATGATCTTTTTTTTGCATGGCTTATTTATTTTCTAAATAACACGGTCAAAATAATAAAATGGAACCTTTTACTCATTTATTCAGACACAGAATACACAGATTCACTTAATCTTTTTTAAACGGTGTTAAGGCTGTTTTACATGGAACATACATATGTTCTGTATAATAAAGGATTGAGCGTACTTTAAATCATTTTTTTCTTTGCGGCCCGAACCAACGATAAATTTGTTTTATGCGGCCCGCTAGAAGGTAGAGGTTGTGCATCACTGATGTACATCCATAGATGTATACAGGTGGACATCTTCTTTCGCACAATCTGGTATTTCACACCTTTTTCAAAATTCGTTCTTTGTACGTTTTTTAAATTTTGATAAATAAAAATTTTAAAGGACAACTTGGTGTTTTTTTAACATTCCTCTACTTTCGAACATTCAACATTCGCACACATTTTCAGGAACCAATTATGTGCGAAAGTGGATTATTAAATATAGAAAATACCTTTCGCAGATTGGCAAATCAGATTTTTGAACATGCAAAATAATAATATTCATTTTTTGGCTCTGATGAAAAGTCCCGTACATAGTTAGTTTTTTTTTTACGATATGCGAACGTGACATGAGTATTTCTATTAGAAACAATTTTTGTTTCTAGTATACGCATATTAGTTGCGCTATTCATTCAGAGATGACGCTAAACAACCAAAATATCGAAAAAATAATCATGCAGCTTTTGCTATTTGTTGACAGATGTCACCACACGATTAAAAAGTCGGCGAAAATAAAAATGTAGCTTACGTTACTAGTCAACAGACATCACTACGCGTCCAAAGAATAAGCTAAAGTATAATAAATGTAGATTTTCGGGATATTCGTGATTTTTGATTGGATTGGTTGGGCTAGGTTTTTTTTTTAATTTTCGGCTCCGTTGCGAATTCCCATACAAGGATGATTTGCGTTTAACAAGCGTAGCCATTGATTCTCAGTTATTGGTTGTACATAGGGAATCCAAACCCGAGCCAAAATGTTGATCCCGGGATTTCGGGATTAGAATTTTTCTACTGGTCCCGGGATCATTTTTGGTGAAAAATAATTTAAAAAATTGGTTCTATATTATATAACCAGCTGTGGGCTGCCAAAACGTTACCAAAAAGCTCTCTTAATCTCAACTAATTACGAATGAGTGGATTTTTAAATTACTCGTAAAGAAATATTCGCCATAATTAATAAACGAACTTAACTCTCGCGGCTCGGAGACTAGAAAAATACTTCTCTGCCGATGGGGGTCGTTTAGGGACTCCAGTGGTTTCTTCATTATAGGCCTTAGATTCTTATAAATTTCAAAAAAAAAATAGTCTCAGGGCTTTAAAATATCTCTCTGCATCATTCCTCATACATTTTTTTTATGAAAATCCGTGGTTTTTTAATAAATAATCATATTTTAAGTTGCGCGTAAAAAAGACGTCATTCCAATACAAATAGTAATTTGCAACTGATGCGTTCAGCCCAGTTATCTTACAAACGATCGCTGATAAGCGGGCGCTTATCTCCTTATCGCATACTCGCGTTATCGCATATTTATATAAACTACAAAAGGTCCAAAAAACTATGATATAAGAATACCTTAATTATAAACATTGTATTACCCATATTAAAATAGATATTTAAGAAAATGTGGGTATTGGGGTCGCATTTCTTGAGCTTAGAACCGGAAAAATTAATATGCATAAAACCAAATGCCACTTGTTCAACGCTTGCATTCTGCCGGTACTGATTTACGGTTGCGAATCATGGCACCTGACGAAGACTCAAAAAAATCGTATACTGAGCTTCGAGAACAGATGCTTGCGTTGGATAATGGGGGTGAGGTGGTTTGATTTTGTGAGGAATTCAGAGATAAGGGAGCGTGCAAGACAGCGTCCCGTCACGTCAGTGGTTATGAAGAGACGTTGGAACTGGCTGGGTCACGTGCTGCGGATGCCTCCGGAAAACCTCAATCCTGCCTGCCTTTTCTTTCGACCGGTGGGATTCCGGCGTCCCGGACGTCCGTCGTGTACTATCCATATGATGTACTCGGCGGAACTGAGGGATGCTGGCATGTCATGGGAGGAAGCAAAGCAATTGGCGGGAGACAGGGAAACATGGAGGTGCCGCGTGGCGGCCATGTGCTACATAGGGAGCGAACATGGCCAAAAAAGAAAGAATATGCATAAATTATATAAAATACACAATATAACTTAAAATAATTAATGTCGATAGCTGAAAAAAGTATCTACCTACTTCAGACTACAAGTAAAAGAACACTAAGTAATTTTAATATTATTTTTAAATATGCCCGATGTTAATACCAGAGCATCAATTGTTTAGCCATTTAGTCTACGGTTTCATTGTGCAAAGAACCAATAAAATATATTTTTATATTTATCGTATCCGGCGACAAGTGATTTTGTAGAAAAATCATTTTTTACAGTGAAAATAATAAGAACATTCAATAGAAATAGTCAAAGTGAGAATAGATTTGTCACTCTTGCAATTATATTAGTAGAAAAAACTTTTAGACAATATATTAAATGATATGCATTGATGACTTTTTACAGTCGCATAAGGTCAGCTTGCGCGCCTCTGATATTTATCATACCGAAATATGTTTTAGTTGACACGTGTTTTATTACATAATTGATGTTTATAGAAAAATAGAGGCATTGAATGTCTTAAAACAAACGCTGCCATTGATATCTGATAACATTCATAGAAAATAAAGGTCCAGAAAAATTATTATTGTTGTAAAATGCATTCAAATAAATGAGATGAATAAATTTAATCTTAGGCATCCAATTACGTTGTTATCTGCGGTATGTCTTATCGCAAAGAATGTAAACTGCCGCTCGACTTGAAAGCTAACATGTTTCTGTTTTATAAGAAAATCAAACCCGAAAGTTTCGAGATCGTATGATCTCGAAACTTTCGGGTTTGATTTTACCGCAGATAACAACGTAATTGGATGCCTAAGATTAAATTTATTCATCTCATTTATTTGAATGCATTTTACAACAATAATAATTTTTCGGGACCTTTATTTTCTATGAATGTTATCAGATATCAATGGCAGCGTTTGTTTTAAGAGATTCAATGCTTCTATTTTTCTATAAACATCAATTATGTAATAAAACACGTGTCATCTCGAGATCATACTCTTCTAATCCCGGGATTGAAATGTATCGACAACTGTACGGGTTACCGGGATCCCGGGATTGGATACCCTTGTTGTACATCATTTAGAATTTCATCATATGTACACTGTGTTAAGATATTATATTTGTTACATATTATATATAACTAGCTGACCCGGCATGCGTTGCAATGCCACTCAAAGAAAGAAAGTGTTTGTGTTTTAATTATGTTTATTGAAGTGCTTTTGGATATATATTGTTTTTTTGTCTGGTGCGTATATGAATAGATCTTAGGGTTTTTCAACGCCTGAGAAGGCCAGATACAGCTGTCCATGTGAGAAGCATGGTTTTTAAAATTTAGTCCACACACTTGTAGCGATTGTCCAAATGCGAGTCGCACCGTAAACTGCAAACAATTTAATTCTAATAGCCTATCTGCCGAAATTATTGGGATGCTTGGAAACAGTACATCGTATCCTTTAAATTTTCCATTTAAAATTGTAGCTTAGGTGATATTGTTCATTAATTTTTCACTGAAAGCCTGGTACCATTGCAAAGTCGTGGTGGATTTATATTTCGGAGAAGAATGATAGTACGCCAATTTTCAGTGTTAAAACGTGCGGTAGCATGCCTGGCAAATCAAGTGAGACAACTTCGTCTTTATCAATTTATAGTATCGATGGACTTATACGTTGATTTTTGCCTGGTATTTTGTTTGGAATCCTGAAGTTGATGGCAACACCATCGTTGTTTTTGGCTGCTAATATAACACGTTCACTGAGCCACTGATGATTTTAGTAATTCTGTGCGATATTTGGGAAAACTTTGTGCATCAATTCGCTTATGGTTCCTGTAATTTTACAGAAGCTTGGTGGCAATGTGTGAATTCATCGATTTCCATTTTTCATTACCAATATCCGACAATTGATTTTTGAAACGTTCAGCGGATGCGTCATATTGTAATTATACACGCATATTAGCTTTCAAAGTCAATTTCTGTACATGTCACCATAAAACTGATGATTTGAGACATGCACTTGATTCATCAGCAGCTGTTGAACGTGGTATAACTGGTAGAGTTTGTCGAAAATCACCAGACAGTAAAAAAAGGTGCGCCACCAAAGACCTGTTCATTTCCTCTCAAATCTTTTAGTGTACATATAGTGAAGATTTTCCAATGCCTTTTAATATGATTAAAATACTTCACCCATTCAGGACTTTTTTTGATATTGCATGACTGCATCTGACTATCGAGACTCGAAATGCGAGTTGAAAACATCGATGCTAAATATCAAAACAGACATCGGAATTTAGAGATAATCGAACGCGGTTTTCAGCGATCGTCTCGCAGACCGCGACGCCGAATGGGAATATGCAATTTTTTCTAAAACTTTCCATCGAACCGCCGAGATATAGCGTTTTTTAAATAGAGCATCGACTCGCAGAACAAAGTGACTTAAACCGGTTTAGACTCTACCTCGACGTTGACCGAGAAGTAATTCAACGAAATTTCTTCGACAGATCACGCCGGTCGAGGGTCTCCGTGACGCTTCGGGTGGACAAACGTTCGATCGCAGGACTCGCTGTCGCCGTTGTTTCGATAAAATTCGCATTCGTGCGGCCCGACGAAAATTTTGCCGAATGTCGGCGGGCGATTTATCGCACACGCGGACGACACTTTGGAGATTTTACAGACGGTTTTCAATTGTTTTAACTTGAAATTTGAATTTATGCGGGAGCTTTGAAAAAAAAAGTCTCAGAAAAATTGAAACATACTTGACCGACTGTCTAAAAAGATTCTAAAATTTTAGAGCCGGGTTTCGAATTTGCGGCTCAATAATTTTATCGAATCGTGTCCATAATAATATTCAATGTGACATATCGGAAAACGTTTCGAAACGTTTCAAGTCAACGTGACGTATGCAGTTCAAAAGGCAAGAATTTACCATAGACAAAAAATAAGAGTAATAGGTAGGATCCGCGAGGACTCCTGTTTATAAATAAAATAAAATTAAGCATTTTCGCACAGGTCGGATGCGAGCTATAAAAAAAAGTCTCACGTTCTATTATTTTCATAAATTAATTTATGCGGGAGCTTTGAAAAAAAAAAGTTTAGAAAAAAATTGAATCACACTTTACCGATTGTCTAGTGGGATTCTAAAATTTTAGAGCCGGGTTTCGATTTTGTGGCCCAATTTTATCGAATTATCACCATTCAGGCTTCATTTTTTGTAATAAAATAATAATATCGAAGGCATCGGGAGAGAGAAAAACTGTGTGTTCGAGAATCTTTAAGGATTTCAGCTATCGCTATGAACGCGTCGATTTTCGAGCGTTG